>VDFB02281492.1:855188363-855213458 GCA_007258455.2 Sequoia sempervirens | reverse complement strand
TTTTGGAGGAACTTCATACATCTCTCAGAGTTACCAAAATTAGTTCCAACATTTAGATCCATGAGCAAGGATTCATTATCCTCATGATTAGGGTAATCATATTCATCATTAGAAAATGGTATCTTCTTTAATATAGTAACTTCTCTTAATTGATTTCCTTTTATTCTCCTTAAATCTATCATTTGAAGCTTTGAATAGACATCTTGAAGCATAATTACCTATCTTTACACAATTGAAACATTTGAAAGGTAACTTACCTCTGTATTTTCCAATGCCATTTTTCAATCTCCTCACAAAGTTTTCTTCTAACTCAATCAAAATAATTTAGATCAAATCCCTCATCTTTCTCTACTTTTCCAACTTTAAAAGTAGTCTCTTTTATTGAATCACTTGGACCAAACTCTCTCAATTTAAAAGTAGTTAAAGAACCAAACAATGGATCTCTAGTATAATGATCTAAATTTTGAGATTCTTCAATAGGATAAATGTTATGACTATAATATTTTGGAAGATTTCTTAATACCTTCTTTACCACCTTATCTTCTTCAATTTTTCCACCAAGATCTCTGATGGAATTGACAACTTTATCCACTTTATGGATTTAGCCTATAATATCTTCATATTCTATCATCCTTAGGGTTTCAAATGTAGTCTTCAAATTATGTATCTTTTCTTGCTTGACCTTATCATCCCCTTCATAGATACTTTCTATATTTTTCTAGATCTCACCAACAATTTTAAGACTCATAAATTTCACAAGTTCTGAATAAGAAAGGCCACTCAAAAGAGCATACCTTTCTTTGTGATTGTTATCATATGCCTTGATTTCATCATTAATACTTAGACAATTTGCAGGAATTGTATATCCATCAATAGACTTCCAAACTCCAAATATTAGATAAATAAGGAAACCTTTCATCTTGGTCTTCTAGAATGCATAATCAGATCCATCAAATAGAGGAGCCTCCTTCTTATGCTCCATTGGAGATCTACCTCAAGCGATTAAGATTTATTTTGAGGAACCTTGCTTTGATACCAATTATTGAATGCACAAGACAACTAAGAGGGGGAGGGTGAATTAGATGTACATTAAACATCAAAAACCTCATTAACATTCAGATCTGAATTAATGCTTAAATCCTTAACAACCATTAAACCCTTATCATGCATTAGAAGAATATAAACATGAGAAAAAATAATGCATACACATGAGAACACCCGATTTATATGGAAAACCCAAGAAGTGAAAAACCATGATGAGGATTAGCTGACAATATAAAGTAATTGCAACACCAAATACAATAGGCTCACTACCAGAGGGCTCACTACCTGAGAGAAAGAAGGGATCACTACCATATTAGAAAGAAGAATAAAGAAGATTGTTACAATGAGAAATCCATCTCAAAGAAACACAAAATATCCACCATTTATTCACCTCAACATTCACACTCTCTTTGAAGAATGTAGACACCTTCTATTCACTGCTTCCAGTAATCTGAGGCATTAAAGCTCATATTGCATTTCACACTTTTGTACCTCGCATCTCAACACTTCTCTACACACCTTACGCACACATCCTCCATCAATTCAACACACATATGGGTAAGTGAAAAAAGATGGGGGGCCAAAAAGGGGCCTTAAGTGGTCACTTTTTTATTGAAATCAAAATTTTGAGATGCAACAAAAAGAAGGATCATAGTGCTCCAAGTCTACTTTTTAAACTACATTTTTTTAAAAAAATTGTAGAGATTAAGTGGTTCAAAAGAGGGGGCCATAGAAATTGGTGTTGTTTTTGTCAAAAAAACATAACATAGCAACTTTTTTTGCTCCCTCAAAAGGTTAACATATTTTAGTATTTTTAAAATAACTTCAGTGAGAAACTAGCTAGTAGTATGTAGTTTATGCCTTATTTTTTTGATAATTTTTTAATGCATATTTTATTTTTTACTAATTTTCAAAGTGGAAACTTCTTGAAAAATAGAATTTTGGCTATGCTACCCCTATAAATTTTTAAAACTAATTGAAAATAATTTTTTAATATGTGTAGAATGGAGTCTCGTTTCTAAAAATGCAATTTATTTGAAATTTTGATGAATGGTTAATTTATAACAAAAAATACCAATCATTGGTTTTTTCCAAAAATCAAACACACAAACAAGAGAACTTATAGATCAAAGGCTTAAAATTGTCAAAATGTGAAAAAAATTACATTTTTAGATAGCTAAGAGAGAGCCTAACATTATCCAGGTGTTCAATTTGTTCAATCTTTAAGCACGACAAACTTGATGCTTAACATGAATGCAATTATGTGAAATATTGTAGAATTTGAAAAAACATGTCTTTGGATGTTGGGAAGGCACTCCAATCCTTTGGGTTGGTATTCCAAAGCAATTACCAAGCCTAAGGCTTGGGGATTCCCAAAGCAAGAAATAATGCAAGCACGTTATAACGAGCTCGCATTATTTCTTAGTTTTGATACATTTTTTGCATTTGTGCCAAAGACATGTCTAGCAAGACATAATGTGAGTGCATTATAATGCATTCATGTTATGTATTACTTTGTGTTAAATGCTAGTCTATTGAATGCATGTATATATATTTGTATGTTTGTATGCTTGTATGCTTGTATGACATGTATGTATGTATGTATGCATGCATGCTTGTATGTATGTGTGTACACTTGCATGTATGTATGTATGTATCAGTGTATGTATATGTATGTATGTATGCTTGTATACATGTAAGTATGTATGCATGCCTATTTTTATGTATGTCTACTTATATGCATGTATGTATGTCTTTAGAGGGAGGGATAATTTAAGAGAGAGAGAGAGAGAGACATATAATTAGAGAGGGGGTGGAAGGAGATACCTAAGAGAAGGAGGGAGAAGGGGTTGGAGTGATATATATACTTGCTAGTAGGGTGGGGTGGATATATATATATAGAGAGAGAGAGAGAGAGAGAGATTACGGTTGAGGGTTGAGGGTAGAGGTTTAAGGGTTGAGGGCTGAGGGCGGCTGAGGGTTGAGGGCTGAGGGCTTAGGGTTGGGAGGGTTGAGGGTAGAGGGTTGAGGGTATAAGGTTGAGGTTATATGGTTAAGGGATTAGGGTTGTGTTGTGCACTTTTTGCACACACGCCCCACTAGAGGTGGGGACCCTCTTTTTCTTTCATTTTTTTCTAGTTTCTGCCTTAGGTCTAACCTTTTCCCCTTAAGGGATAGGTTCCTCTAAATTTTGAATTCACTTCACTTAATTGAGTCTCAAGATTTTATCTACACTTTAGGTGTCTTATCTTGAAACATTCCAGTCTTGGATGATGCCTTGAAATTGGGTACTCAATGAATTTTTTTCTAAGGTAGCGAGTTGTGCAAGTTATAGTGAGTTTCATAGAAATCCATCTTAGGCAGATTTTTCCAAAAGGGTGGATTGGTCAAATAAATCCATTATACATGGATTTTCCTGAGGGATTAAGTTTCATGGAATTTGCACCCTGGTGGATTCCCTGGGTGTCTAGATATTCAAGATAATCCCTCTATGATGGATTTTCCCAAATCTGTCATGGCCTCAAATCCCTAAAGTTTGGCGTGTTGTCTTGTTAATGAATTTATCACTTATTAGTTATTGTACTTTCCATTTATTGCCATTTTGGGAGGTCGATTTATGCTCTTGTTTTACATTTGATATTCATTTTAACTTGTGCATTTGAGGAGAGCATTGGAGGCATTCTTATAGTTGCTGGAGCTAAAAATTTGAGGATTGGTTTTTCATTTGTTGGTCATCGGCTAGGATTCCAAATTGGATTTTTGTCATTGCTTCACATTTCCAGGCTTAGAGGTAGGGTTTCATTATTTATTATGGGTCTAATCAATTTCTTGATTAATCTTTGGTAATCAATGGTGCATTTTTGCATTGCTTCTATTTTGCATCACCATTTTCTTTTGAGTTTGCTTCTTCATTTGGCTTCAATGCTATGAATGGTCAATTTCTGTGGGTTTAGCAACAATTGTACATTTCTCTTATTATCATTATTTTGAGCTTAATGGAATAGGAAATCATTATTGAACTAGGGTTCTTAGTGTTTTGTGGGAAATTTTAGAGCACCCATGTTTTTAATGAAGTTAGGGTTTTATATTCCACCTGTGCTTCGCCCATGAGGTGTACATTAGTGATTATGCGATAGGTTATTTCATGCTCTAGGTATGTGAATTGATCTTATAAAACCAAGTTTCCCTTGAACCTTAGTTTATTTAGAGGAATTTACTATGAGTTATTCATTTACGGATAATTAAGTATTGAAATCTGCTATATTTTGATGATGACACTTGAATTCAAATCTGATCCTGTGTTTAAGGAAAGATATTTCAGATTTAAGGAAAGTTGTGAGTGAGAAAAATTCTACCAATTTTGTGATTTCAAAGAACAAGTGAAAAGTGGGAGCTTTGCAAAAATCTGTCATCGATGAAAAAATTTGACAATCTTTTCTTTCCAAAATTTTGTCCTTCGCAGATTGACCTAAGCCCAGTGTTCTTCGCGGAATCCACTTGAGGGCAGATTCTATAGATCTTTTTTCTTTTTAGAAAATCCCTCGACCCTTGATTTACCTGAATCCGTTCCTAGTGAAAATCCCTAAGGTTGAAAAATTTAAATGGTGCTTGTTGATCAAATTTTGAGGAATGTTGAATGATGATCCATCTTGAGGTTAGAAATGGTAGAACCAAGTTTTGGATAGGTATTTGAGCTTTTGCTAAAATCCACCTATGGGGGATTTTCTTGGGCCTCCAGAATTTTATGGAATATGCTCCAGGGTGGATTCCCCGAAGGTGATTCCCTTGCTAGAATCCATTGGAGGTGGATAAAACTTGAGGTTTCTTAGGGTGCATTTTTTAAAGAGCTCAAGCTTGATTTTTGAGTCATTGTGATAGTTTTATGTTGCATGCACATAGTTTTATGTTGCATGCACATTTCAATAATTCATTTAAAGATGTAATTAGTTTGTAATGGTTCGTTTCCTTTAATAGTATGGTAATTATGGCCTTATCTTAATAGATGAAGGATGAATCTAGCAAGGTTACAGAGTCCAAGGCAAAGTCAACTGAACCTATCAAGGAGGGGCCTTTAACCAAAGTAGAAAAGAAGTATGATTTTAAAGGGATCAAGCCAGAAACCAATATCATTTCCACATGAAGAAAGGTTGGAGACACCAATATGGGTCACGTGGATTATAATGATTTCAAACAGAGAATGTTTGGTGATGCACAAACCCCTCTTGCTCAAGTTGTTACTAATATATGATTGGCTTAGGCTGCCAGTTTTCCACCCTTGATACAATGTCTTGAACTTGTTATTGAATGTTCCAAGCATTATGATTCTGATGAGAGTAATTGTGGGCCTTTAGGGAAGAATAGTAGCAAACATAACTGAGGAGTTCATAGTAGGAACTTTCAACATCGATTCTCATCATAAGTTGGTAAAGATAAACATCCAAGAAGTTGAGGAGTTTTATTAGAAAGACCCCAATAAGGCTTTATATATGATGAATAGTAATTGGATTGAAAAACAAAAGTCCCACTACTCCAAGTTTCCTAAACAACTATACCGAGTAGATTTTAAACAAGAATATAATGATATGATCACCCTTTTGGGAAGAGTCATGGGATTGGATTAATCTTTCATGTTCAAGGAGTGGATGTTCTATGTCATATCACAAATTGTAAAGGGGGTGCATTACCATTAGGCTGGAATCATTAGTGATAACCCTAATATGCAGTTAAGGAGTGTGTAGGACACAAAGAATTTTACCATGACCTCATATCTTGTATATTTTCTTGCTGGAAAGAAAAAATATAGAGGTCTGAGTTGCAAAGGAGTTCTAGGTAAAGATAGAATCTGTGATGTATACCCCCAACTGCAATTCCATACTTCCAATTATAGGAGGGCCAATCATTATTTTTTCATGTACATCACAAGGATGCTTCAAGATGCAATCCATGTTAGGTTTTTTGCAGATGCAATTGATCTAATTAAGTATGGTTATTGGTTCATCTAATTTACAAGATTTTCTTATCGGAGAGTGCATGGTTTACCAGTAATACCCTTGAGGCTTCCAAGGTACCCAACTAATAAGCTCATATAATTGGAAGTATCACAATAGGTTGTAGCATTTGATACTATTATGAAGAATATGCACTGAATGGGGGTTGGAGGAGATTTCTCTTTGAGGATTGGAAATTTGGAAGCCTTTCCTTCCATTTAGAGTGCTCACCATTTAGAAAACAATATTGTTAATTTCCATTTCTATTCACATTCAGATAAACGAAAATTGATCCTTATGATGTTGAACAAAAGATGGCCAATAGAGAATTTAAGCATAGGGACCATCTTGAAGACTATTGGGTTAATTGCAAGGATGAATTTGAGGTGATTATGGGGAAATGCTCTAGATTCTCCTTGAAGCTAGTTAGAATTCACAAAGTGGCCAATGTTCAAGACCAAGTTAATGATGAAGATGATCTTCTACAACACCATGATTTTGAGCAACATAAGGATAAGCCACTCCTTAATGTGAATTGGTTGCAAGAGGATGTTGTTGATTTAAATATACTTAATGTCCCTATGTTAAAATATTCCAAGTTATGGGTGAAACATAAAGTTTTGGACTTAGAGGTAGATGACACTAAGTTCACCTATGATTTGATGGGAGATCTTGAATCCCATTAGGAAGAAGAAGTAGATACTAGGAAGGATGATACTATTGAAGCTCATTCAAAGGAAGAAATAAAGGAAAAACAATTCAAAATTAAAAGAAGAACTAGGATCTATGCAAAGGGAAAAAAAAAGAGGCAACCTATTGCCAAGGTTAGGAAAGCTTCAAAAGAGATTACTTAAGAAGGGACTGAGGACCCTCTAAGAAGAGAGGACTTGTCACAAAAGGCAAGAAGATGGATAAATTAAATTCTAAGAAGGAAAAATAAAATTAGGAAAACAATGCTCATGTTAAGGTGGTTGATTTAGAAAGTTCAGGAGAGAAGCCTCACGTGTATGTGTGAAGAAACTCTCCAAAACATAAAACTATCCTTATAGAGGATGTTAGTGAAATGATGAGTGAGCATGATAAGGACAATGAAGAGGCACCTATTGATGATGCTTAAGAAGAAGTAAAGAAAGTAGCTACAGGAGATAATATTCCTCCTAATTCTCCTATGCAAAACATGCCAATGGATGAGGATACCATTCATGATGAAGAAAATGTTTTGGGAAATCTAGAAGAGGAATATGAAGATGAGGATGTGTATACACCAAAAAGTGGGGAGTTGAATAATTTCAAGAAGAAAATAGAGGAGAATGTCATAGAAGTACAAATCAAAGAGGAAACATTAGAGCTAACGATGGAAATGCCTTCCCAGCCTCGAATGAAAGAGTATGAAAGTGAAGTTGATGAAGAGGATACGAATGAGGAGAAGCATGATGTAGAGGAAAATGATAAAGGCCAAAAAGATGGTGAAGATCATCCCTCTGAGAATCAACAAGAACAAGGTGTCTCTCAGGAAAATGCAGAATCTAATGTTCTTGACTAGCTCAAAGAGAGGTTGAAACCAAAACCAATCATTGTTGAAGAAAATATTCCTAATTGGGACAAGTTCCTAGCTAATTGGGGTCAGCCAAAAGAGAGGAAGAAAGCTAGGAAAATCTACAAATTTTCAAGAGATGAATTCAATAATAGGGTCAAGTCCAAATTGCCACTCCTATTGAGGACCAGTACATAGATGATATCAGGCCTTTAGATTATAAGGTGTAAACCATTAATCTTGGTCCCACCACCAAAGAGAAAGAAAAGGAAAACCTCTAGGAATCAATTTAGACCATATTGAATAGGTTGGATAGTGAAACCCAAGTCAAAGAGGAGTTGTAAAGATAGTTGAGGAAGGTACAAAGGTAAGTGCAACATTTGATCAAACCCCTACAAACTCAGTTTGGAGAAGGAAACTCATTCTCTAAGGGTTTACTATCAAAGTAGGTATTTTTTGAAATTGAAAGGATGAGGGAATCCTCATAGGTCACTGAAGAATGGTTGGTTAGTGTGAGAAAAAGAGGGGATGATATTTTTGAAAATATATTGCATACTTATGAGAAAGTCACATCTTTTCTGGAGGATACTTCTCAATTTGCATCAAATTGTCAAAAGTTAGATGATGCCACTATTTCTAAGTTGAAGAAAATTATAGAGACTCCAAAGGAAGAATTCATCAAGAAGAACATCTTTAACTCAGATGATATAGCTAAATCAATGGAATGGATTGAGGTACGAAATTACAGGTAGGATCTTATGATGAAATCCCTTAAGAAGATGAAAAAGATCCAGGGTAAAATAAAGGAGATATATGATAGCTATGTTGCATTTTTAGAGATTTTCATTGAAAGGAGGAACTTTGGACAAAAAAATTTAAATGTTAATCAATTGCAAAAATGGTGGAATGAGGTATATTCTCCAACTAAAAATGTGCCCATCACCAAAGATAAACTTGAGGACACAACTATCTACATCTCCAATCTGGATAAATATCAAGGAATGCAAATAGAATGGTAAAAGGATTTGGCTAAATATGGAGATGAAATAAAGGAAATAAAGTTAAGAATAAAATTTATTCCAGTTCAAGACCTAGCTGAATTGGAAGATGTGCTTGCAAAATTCAAAGAACTTTCCAAAAATGGAGAAGAAAAAGACAAGGAGGACGACCTAGCTTAGCACCATTGCAAAAATTTACTTTTTTTGAGTTTTCCAAGGAAACAAGTCAATCATGCATACTTTTTTGGGCTGAGATTTTATTTAACTAAAAAATTTCCTTTTGGGGCTGACTTTGTATTATTTTATTGAAAGATTAAACTAGGAAGTTTAAAAGATGATAAGACTGACCTCTAGGGCTGACCTAATAGAAACCTAATTTGATTTTTCCTCTTAGGCTGACATGTTTTGTGAAACTCTATAAATAGAAGCCTCTTCCTCATTTGTAAGGTTGATAATGGATAGCGAATAGTGAAGGGCGAATAGCTAATAGTTGTTAAGTTGGTTTGTATTGCTTCTGGATTTGATTGTGTAAGAAGTTTTTAGCATCAACGTTTTGAATCACACTCCATGATCCATCATCATTTTCTCCTGTTTCTCTCTTTCATCTTGATGATGGATCACAAAGTGTGATTCGAAACCTTGATGCTAAAAACTTATTACACAATTGAATCTAGAAGCAATACAAATCTATGATATGGATTGTGGAAACCTACTATCTTTAGTTTTTAAGTTATTAATATTGTTACATTTGAGAAACTTGAATTGTTGCAAGTTATTGGTGAAGTTAATGCAAGTGAAGGCATTGTCTTTTGGTGTTCTTCTTTGTGTTATTTCATCTATGCATGGTTCTTGTGACTCTAGTTTGTTATCTTTTGAGTAAGTGTTTTATGGTAAATATTGGAACTAGTTGCAGTTCATTTGTATTTATGATAAAGTTTTTGAGGTGTTGAGGAATCTCCAGTCCATACTTTTAGTAATCTATTGTTTTTGGATTATTGTGTAAAGTTAGCCTAGGCCTACGCCATTTTTCACTTAAGCTCTATTGTGAATGTTTGATGCATGATCAAATATTTACAATATGAAAATATTTAGTTCCTTTGGAGATTGCACTATATTTGTGATACTATGGATTTGATCTAGGTTAAGAAAAAAATGGTTTTGGAAGATTGGTCCATCTTGAACACTCTATTATTTGTACATTTTATCTTAGGTTTTGATTAGATATCTCTCTTAAACCCTTATATTTTTCTATTTCTTTAAAATTATTGTTAGAAAAAGGTTTATAAAGCATTTCCATAATTATTATATTCGATGAGTTTGAAGCTTCCAATATTTTATTTCTAAGGTCCCTTGTGATTACTAGCATTTTCACATTATCACTGAGTTGTTTGTTGCATTGTCAAGACTTAATATTAGAGACCTTGGGGTTATTTCTTGAGGCTTACTGATAGAAATTTACCTTTCAAGAGAGATGGGATACTTGTATTTTGTCCGAGTTGTTGTAGTGCTAAAAACACCATTAATAGATTGGTTCTAGAAGGAAGTATGATTGAACAAAGATGGAGTGTTTTCTATCATCCATATCTCTAGAAATTTATAAGGCAGACTAGATCTACAACAGAAAGATATTTTCAAGAGTTAGGAGTCCCAAATAGGTCAAGAAGGACCAAGAAAGGGAAGGCGATGTCATCATCTTCACCCAATTGGACATCTTCTTCATCTATCCCTTCATCATCTAAATTTTAACACACCCCCACTAAATCCACTCCCATTCCCATTCAACAACCTCAAAATCCAATCAATCAACCATTACCACCTCCACCACCACCAATGGATTTTCTGGCTAATAACCGCTCACCCCTACTCTTCAACAACTACAATGCAATGCCTAAAAATATTGAGCACTTTTGCTGAAAGTTTCATGTCAATGACCCTAATAGAGCATCTAAGGAGCATATCTAATTCTTTCAAACTTCTCTTCGGGATAGGTTTATCAATCATGAAGATGTGGCTTGTAGGATATTTCCCTATTCCTTGGGTGAGGAGGAATTCTATTGGTGCAATCACCTGCTTGCTGATTCTATTACTAGTTGGAATCAAATGGAAAATTCCTTCCTACAAAAGTTAAAAATTCCCATTAGTCCAAATGACTTATATTTGCAATTCATGTCAGTCAAGAGAGAGCCTAATGAACCCATAAGTTCATTTAATAATATGTTCCATCATGCCTACACCTAATTACAGTGACAATATGCACTAGATGATGCTTCATCTAGGGGTGTTTACTATGAGGCCCTAAATAGTCTCACTTCCACATTTATTTAGAGAATGCATCAAACCCATGATACATTGATTGATGCATATGTAGAGGTAGTTAAGGAAAGCACAAATTTAAGGCAACATATAGCAGGACCCTTTCCTTCATTAGGACCAACTACTCACCCAGGACAAGTCCAAGGGTTGAACCAAGATTTTTCCAACTTGACCCATATGATGAATCTAGTTCTTCATATGTCCTTGGTCCCACACCTAGATCCTCCACTAAATAAAGCCCAACCACTTCCTCCCTATTTGCAAAATTATAGGTAGACAACTTTCCCTCAACAACTATCTAACATTCTATCTTATTTATAGCATTCTAAGGTGTTGAATCAATCACAAAGTTCAATCCCTCCCCTTATTTATTCACAAGGTTCAACAAGTTTTGTGCCAACACAAGGAAATATAGATAAAGAGAGGCTAGATGAGTTGACCCAATAAGTTAAGAAGTTATCCATGGAGGTCACATACCTAAGAAATTAGAATAGTCAACTATAGGCTGCACAAGAAAGCATAAAATCCAATTATAATAGAGAATAGATATTTTTCCCATGGACAAGGACAAAACTTTGGAAAGGGGCAAGGTCAGGGACAAGGTTTTGATAGAAGAAAAAAATTTGATAGAGGGGCACCCTTAAGGCAGAATAGGGCTTGGATTACTAGGCCTAATAATGGAGGAGTCCCTACACCCTTGGATTAGCCTGTCAATCAAGAGAATTCAACAAGCACGGTCCTTCTGGCTGGGGCTACATTAGCTAGATATTGTAGAATTCATAAGACAAAAAAATATTCTGAATTTGATTGCCCCAAATTCCAAATGACAGTTGCTTTATTCCAAATGGAAGTCTAACAAGTTGCTGGTAGTGGTACAAATAGGTAGGAGATAATTCCCTTTGATCCATATGAATATCCCATGTTGGTATTAAATAATGCTCCCTTTCCAAGGGGGGAGGTAAATAGACCTAAAGAGGAGTTGGTGGAGAAAAATATCAAGTCAAAATAGGTATGTAATAAAGAATCAGTATCCCAATTATTCAAAGGTAATGACATAGTTGATAACAATCCTTTAGAGGAAGAGGAGCATAAAATAGATGAAGTCCAGATGTTCCATCAAAGGACTAGTCCATATGATTTGAGGAATAGGAAATTTTGTGAGCCTTTTACCACATCCACTCCTCCAAACAACTTTAACATACCACTGGATCCAAATGCAAGTAACAACCCTTCCTATCCCCATGTGCCAAATCAATACTTTTCTAAAGGAGGGTCCTCTAATGATTCCAAGGGAGACCATGCTGATGATGTTAAGGAAAAAACAAGGGGAACAACTTAGGAATACTTAGAATTATATGACTATGACTAAAATGGGTGAATATGTGGTTGAGGAACTCAGGAGGGAAAAGGCGAGTCTTTCAACTTTTGAGTTGTTAAGAGTTCCAACCATTAAAAGTGTTATATTTGTTTCATTAAATGATAATGTACCCCCTTGGTATCCACAAGATTCTATTGTGAAAATAGTTGGTCTTATCGAACCAATAGTTAGGGAAGTCACTAGAAAGACAAAATCCACAACTAGCTAAGGATTAGGCTAATCAGCCTACTAAAGATCAAACCTGGGTGAAAACAAAAGATAGGAGTAGATACACGGACAAGACTCAAGTGGATCAAGTTGATTCTCTAGTGAGTATTTTTTAGGCTAAACAAGATAATTCTCCCTTCTTGATCTCCATTCATATATTTGGAAAGAATATGCATAATTGTTTATCGGATTTTGGAGCATCCAAAAATGCCATGCCTTTCTCTGTTTGCAATGCCTTAGGAATCACCCTTGCCCCTTTCCAGTGAAAGGTGACTTGATTAGATGTGACGTTGGTAAGTGTGTTAGGTGAATTGAACATGATTCTGATGCAGGTTGCATCAAACCCATGCATGCAACAAGTTATCAATAGTCAGGTGGCTAATATACCAGATGCTTACACAATGATTTTAGGAAGGGATTTCATGAGTGTTCTTAATGGGTATACCTCCACAAATCATTCTCATGTGGTTTCTATGGAAGGGAGTTCACAATCAAGTTAAGATTGAACAAGAACCAAGATTAAAATATTTGATCACTGAATATCAAAACACATCAAACAAAGTGTTGGTTTCTAAGGAAAGTCTAGGAAATTATATCCTAGTAGCAGCTGTTAATGAATTAGAAGTAGAGGAAGTATTGGTGATGCATGACATGCCTAAGGATTTGACTGTGTTCTAGTAGTACAAAAGTCATAGTTAAGCTAGATGAAGAATCTGAGTAGAATGATGGAAATCTTAGTTTTTTGGACATCTTCTAGGAGTTTGTATAGAAGTGTATAGAAGATAAAATTAATCTAGGAGGGAAAATGAATTTTGAACAGTTATTATTTCCCAATTGGTGTATAGTGCACAATGCTTCACATCTTGAATTAGAATGTTGTCCCTGTCAAACTTCTATTGAGTAGATTAAGAAATGCATCAATCCTCCTCTGACAGTCAAACTTGAGCTACATAAAATTCCAAGGGAGCAAAAGGGTAAATAACCTATTGTACAAGAATATCCTTCATCGAGTAGAAGTAAGAGAACAAAGGGTCCAAGAGGTATGCATTCTGCTAAATTCTATACTTTACAGTTTGATGGTTCCAAGTCTAAGAAAGGAGTGGGGTCTGGATTTGAATTAATAATCCCAACAGGTAAAAATTTCTTTGTTGCACATAGGTTAAAATTTCAATGCATGAACAATGTTGTTGAATATGAGGCATTGATACATGGGTTACTCATGGCACTAAGAAAGAAGGTCAAATATTTGCAAGTTTTTGGAGATTTTTAATTAGTGGTCAAGAAAGTAAGGAAAAAATACTCTTACCATGACAGAAGGATGACCAATTACATGCATAGGATATGGGACCTGATAGAGGGGTTTGATGCATTTAACATCCAACTAATTCTCATAAGAAAGAGTAATATTGTAGATGCTTTGGCATAGTAAGCTAGCACACTGAATTCATTATCCTTGTCAGGGTTGAAAAGATTCACAGTTGAACTTACCCTGGTCCCTTCTATACCAGATAATGATGAACTTTTAGGTGTTCAAATATGATAAGCATATTTTGTACTTCATTATTATTTCGGATGTGTTTACTTCTCAAGTAATCGATGAAACAAAACCTCAAGAGATGGAACTGGATATAGGAGTAATCAACCTCAAGATGAATAAAATATCTAGAGGCATGGTACAACTAGAAAGTATCTTTGACTTGGATAAAATTAGGGACCAAGATCAATAGGCAAAGGACTCAATAGCTAGTCAATGTGATGGTTATAACATGGGCACTCTAGAAGGTGAAAAGAATGTGTTCATTGAAAAAGTATGCACTCCAAAAGAAAGAAAAGGATTAATAGATCCATTACACACATATCAAGATGTTATAGCCCAGAGCTATGAAGACTTGAAAACTTACGATACATCAATAATCACACATACTATTCCTTTGAAGCTTGATGCAAGTGTTATCTACTAAAAATGTACCCTATTGAACCTAATGTTCAACAATTCAGAGAAAAACATGGGAAGACCTTTAAAGTTGTGGGTTACTTATAAACAAAGGTCAACCTCATGAGAAGGCTAACTTCCTTTTGGTATCACCTAATCTAATGATTTGAAGGAAAAGGGAGATGGAAATATTTAAAATGAAAACTCATAAAAACACTATTTCTATGGTGATACACCTAAATGTTACTTGAATTGGAAATTCAGATTTCAATACACTTGCATACATTAATGATTTGAAAAAAAAACTTGCACAACTTATATGTATGTGCTTTGCATAAGTATTTTATAAATAGGTTTAATGCACGAGTTTTCAGGAGGAACTAGACTTCATAGCTAAAAAAAATCTACATTCCTGACACAGATTATAACTTGCAACAACACATTCTCTGCAAAAAAGGTGCTTAATATGAGACACAATTACCAGGAAATGGGAAATATATTTCACAAGTAATTTAGTCAATTAGGGTGCACACAATGAAGAAAAAATATGAAGGAAAAAATAACTCCATTCAATGATTCCCAAGGTCTACACTATATTTCATGTCCATATGAGTTACAAAGGTTTGCAAAATCTGACAGAGGACTCTAAAAGTCACTAAGTAAAAAATGCATATCAAGAACTAACTAAAAAATGAGTTACAAAAGAAACTATATGCTTCAACTCCAAATAGTTGCACTAAACAAGGAGCTAGAAGCTTCCTTAGGTCGGATTCCCCTCAAGATCCAAAAATATAACACCTATATTCTCACCAAAAGAGCTCATAATGGGTGAAAAATTCAAGCATGACTATGTGAAACATGAAGACTCAATAAATTGATGCCTATATGCTCTCAAATGTACTTTAAAAGGTTAAAACAACCTCCAACAAGATGAGTAAAGGTCTCTATATTTTCTCCACATGTTTACAAATTGCAAATAACCTCCCTAGATTCTTGTAAGAGCATAAATACAAACATATCTTCATCTCTTTTCATGACTTAGTCATATAAACACATGCTCCTATTTTTGCATTTAAAATAATAACTTAAATTAAGCGATTTATGAAATCATCACTTAATTAAGTATTTTACAATGTAAGCAAATGCAAAATAAAATAACTAAGAATTTCACCAAAAATAAGGTCAAAACAAATGTTAAAAGTCAAAAGACTTATGACATGGTATAGATAAGGAAAACACTTCCGAGGTAATAAGGCATAAAACCATAGGTCCAATTAGTGATATTTCATTTTAATTAAAAGAAGGAAAAATGCCAATATTTTATTGGTCATCACTAGGGTATTGAACCCTAAGAAACAAAAGGAAAAAGATGAAATATTTACTTCATTTTGCAAGAAGCTTCTTGAAGAAGTTTGATCACCGCCAAGGTTTTCATTGTATTTTTTCTAGAAATTTTTTTAGGAGGAATCCGTGGCTACAGAGATATGAGATCAGGCATAGGCCAATAATTAACCTTCAGGTAAGCCATTATTTGATATTACCTATTGTTTTTGTAGCTTTTGATGAGAAAAAAGAGCTTGATTTCTAGCCGAAACTCTAAATCATGATTCAAATACTCTGATGTTTTAATTTCTACAATCATTTCTCAGTTTCCATGAAATATTTAATGCTTTTTTTATGAAACAAACCCAGGGTTTATAGAATAAAACCTTCCATTAACACACAGGTCGTGGGATTTTAGTTTGTGAGTAATTTTTTTTCTTATGGCAGTGACATCTGTAGCTTCTCCTTGCTTTCTCTGTATTTTGATATATTCTCTTCAATTTTTGAAAATTTCTAGTGATATTTTCTAAGATAAATAGCTCAACTTTCCTATCTTTTTCCTTTGAAAATATAGAGAGTTTTCTTTAATAGTCACCACTATAATGTATTTCTCTATTTTTGGGTTATTGCTTTCACCATTTTGAGGGTTTCCTATGTTCTTACTAGCCATGACCTCAACCATTTTGGGTACTTTTTGCATAAAAATGATGGGTTTTTAACTTACAAAAGGTTGGGGTTTTAATATTTCATTGCAAGCTAAGGATTATCTTTGTAAAATGCTTTCTCAGGTTGCATATGGCCACTACTTTCTTTTTATTCTCTATATTTTGTACTCCTTGTAGCTTTCATGTTATCTTATGAGGATTTACATCTACTCCATGGAAAATAAAAGCTTGAAAACCTAACGTTTTATCATGGCCGTGGCTTTACCAATTTGTAGATGTAAAACCTTAGTTTTTCTAGAACCAATCCTTGAATTTTGTAATCTGAGATTTTGTGTTTTATTTTCATGTAGAAATGAAAGAAAAGAACATGGCTACGAGCTTCCAAAGCTCTTCTACTTCATGGATGACCTAGATTTTAAGATCAACTATGAATTCCTTTTCATTTTAATTTCCATTCATTACTCTATGCTCAACATCTCTTATAGATTTTTTGTCCTTTGTTTTTTGACTTGCGGCCTTGACATCTATAGACATATGTTTTCTCCTAAGAAAAACTCTTTGTATTCCTCATGATTGTGGATCTTTGTGATTCTTTTCATTCCTAGGTTTGCTTTTTCTTTGCAGATAGTTGAAGAGATTTGTTTAATCATTCAGTTGTAGACCTCATTTTTCTTTGAGGTCCCATGACTATGTCCATACTTCTTTACAGGCTGTGAAAAATTGTGATTTTGTAGACGAATTTGTCAAAACCCCTCTGCATATGGTGCTATCTCCTCCTTTGAAACACCCTATTATTGTTTGATTCCTAGTTGAAAGTAGAAAATGTAGAGCATTTTAAGAAAATATTATCCTTCTATCCTTTACTATTCTCTTATTTCATAGGTTGTCATTCATGTGAAACTATCTTAAATGATACAAGTGTGAAGATAAAAGCATGAACTTGGTGCTCCTTATATTCCATCTACTCCATGTGACTAAATTTGATAGCACCATTGCTCAGTTTTGATAACAGTATAGTGTATTTTAATCATGATATTAACATCCAATCTTGACTACTGTCTCTGTCAAATGTCATTCTATTTATTCTCTTTATATGCACATATTTACATTTACTTATTCATGTATAATTAATTTGTATTGAATAAGGAAAGTTAATCTCACGGCTTGTGTGAGACAATGAACATTCTTACATTCAATAAAGATTACTTCTTAGAAATATTTGTGTAAATATTCTCTTTGTTACATGCACTTGTATAAATGCAATGATCTGTTACAATAATCTTGTATTTTTTTCTGATTTTTATGTTTATACAATTGAATGTAATGTAGGAAAGCTAATAAAATGTACCTTTTCTCTTAGTTTGAAATCTAAGAGCTCTACCTGAATGAGCTATTAGTGAAATTTAGGTAACAACAAGGCCATTTAGACAAAGGAAAAGGCCTATTAATGCATTATTAGATACCATCATTCAGAAAGAAGTACATAAATTATTATCTGCTCGTATCATTTTCCCAGCCAGATATTCATCATGGGTATCTAATTTGGTTGTAGTCCACAAGAAGAATGGTGAGATAAGGCTATGTGTGGATTTTAAAAACTTTAATTGTGCTTCAAAAAAAATAACTATCTGGTACCATCATTGGATGAAGTTTTGCATATTGTGAATGGGTCACAAATGATGTCTTTTCTCAAAGGTTATTCAGGCTACAACTAGGTTATGGTGCAATGTGAGGATAGGCATAAGATTTCTTTTACAAAAAAGTGGGACACATTTTCTTACAGAAGAATTCCATTTGGGCTAATAAATACAGGAACCACTTTCTAGAGGGCTATGGATATTTCCTTCAAGGATATAATTGGAAAGTGCATCATTATCTATATGGATGACTTGATAGTTTTCTCTAAGAATAGGGGGGATCATATTTCAGATCTGTGCAAGGTCTTCTAGAGGTGTAGGGAACTTAGCATCTCCCTCAATCCAAAGAAATGTATATTCAGGGTAACATAAGGGAAGCTCTTGGGTCATGTAATCTTTGAACATGGAATCTCTATCAATCTTGAGTGAATTCGAGCAATCTTGAAGATACAACCCCCTGCTAGCAAGGAGATGAAGAATTTCTTTGGGAAAATCAATTTCATTCAAAAATTCACCATTGGGTTTGTAGAAATAGTTAAGACACTAAATGCAATGCTAAAGTAAGATGAAAAGGTAGAGTGGACTACTAAAGTGAACCATGAATTTGATGAAATAAAGAGAGCCATTATTGTTGCTCCCATGTTGGTGAGTCCAAATTATTTGAATTTGCATCAGATCATTCCTACGTCAGTATGCTAACACAAAAGTCAGATGAGGGAAATGAGCATTTGATATCATTTATGATTATTCCCCTTAGGGATGCTGAGTTGAAGTACCCAAATGTAGAAAAATAGGCCTATGTAAATTTTTTAGAGGAATTAAGAAATTGAAGCATTACATTTTAAGAAATAAGGTGTTTACAATAGTTCCCAATCCAGTAGTGAAGCTCTTACTAATGCAAAGTGGAATGGGTGAAAGAAGAGCTAAGTGGGTCACTATGTTATAGGAATATGATATTGATATTCAACCAATGAAATTGATAAGAGGACAAGCTTTAATGAGGATGATGGCTAAAACAAGCCTAGAAGTTATAGCACAACAATACCATCTCCAGGATACTTCACCTGATGAATGGTATGATGATTTTTTTTACTACTTGTTGAATCAAAAGTTTCCTAATCACTTGAATCCAGTGCAATGGAGAGTGCTATGTTTAAAGAGTGCTAATTACATGCTTAAAGGGGGAGTTCTCTATAAGAAGAATCATGAAGGGATATATCTTTGATTCTTGGGAAAAGAGGAGGCCACTCGAGTTATGATTGAGCTTCATGATAGGTATGGTATGGGTCATAGATCAGGCATGGAAACTATAAATTAGATCATACGTGTTGGATACTGTTGGCTAGCTATATTCAAAGATACACACAATCATGTAATAACCTTCCATATTTGTCAAACCTCCTCTACTAGAGAAAGGAACACTGCTTTACCATTACAACTGATGATCGAGGTAAGACCTTTTGCATGATGGAGTCTGGACTTCATTATTCCCATCAACCCACCATCTTTCACTAGACATAGGTATGTTTTAACTACTACCGACTACTTTACTAGGTGGATTGAAGCAATTGCTTGCAAGCAATTTACAATAGACGTAGTAATAAATTTTCTTAAAGCTTGGATCATTAATCATTTTGGTTGTCCTTTTTTTGTTGTGTGTGATAATGGACCCGCCTTTGCATCTTTGAAATTCTCTGGGTGGGAATTTGATCATGGCATCATTATTAAGTTTGCATCTAACTACAATCCCCAAGGAAATGGTTTGGTAGAATCTACAAACAAAAACCTACTCGCTGTCATTTGTAAGTTAGTTGACAAAAATCCAAGGGAATGGTACACTCAGTTAAGATTTTCCTTGTGGGAAGACCGTACCTGATAGAAAGATTCACTAGGTACCTCTCCTTACCATCTAGTTTATGAACTTGAGCCTATATTTATTATTCAATTGATAATCCCTACTCTCCAATTTATCAACAAGTATTATGAGGAAGGGGAGCGTTTAGAGACCTGCCTAGTTGAACTATTAAAACTTGAAGAGAGAAGAAAAAAAGCTTTAGAAATTTTTTCCAAGCACCACGGTATTGTTAATAGATGGTTTGATTGTAGAGCTAAGATCAAAGATTTCAAAATTTTTGACCTAGTTTTGTACTAGGACAAAGCTCATGAAAAGAAATGGGAACACAAAAAAATTAACAAGCTATAGCTTGTCCCTTTCTAAATTTTTGAGATCCTAGGGGATAATGCTTTTTGTCTCAAAACCCTCACTAGAGAAGATGTCCCATTGCCTATCAATGGGAAATATTTAAAGCATTATTTTATTGCTTGAGCTATTTTAGCTTATTCTTGTAAATAGTTAGTTTAGGTGTTGGCTCTCTTTTAGTTTGCTCTGCTTTGGTTTGTTTTTGATTTTTTTTGGTTAATGTAGGTTGCTTTACTTTCTTTGTTTTTTTTTGGGGTTTTCCCAATCTTTTGTTTGGGGGAAGTGTTTGGTCTGCACAACTATCTATCTAGGTATGCTTTAAGTATTTCCTTTACAAACTCTAGTTAGTTTTCTAGATGGGATGGTATAAATCCTCTATTTAGTGTCACATGTGCTAAACGTATAAAATGGATAAGTCATTGGATTGAGTTAGTTCTTGAAAGTGCTCAAACCTTACATCTTACACACACCTTAAGAATCCTAAGGTTACTGTGATTCTCAACTTTGAGTGTAAGCTTCATTGCTTACAGGTTGAAGTGAAAAGAAGTTAAAAAAACAAAAGAGCAACAATCAAAAAAGAAAAGGAAAGAAAATATTGAAAATTTAAAAAAATCAACTTTTTAGGAGGATCTAAACATCCCTACTGGAGCTATGGATGCCTAGCTGGCAGTACAGCTATGTCTGGGAGAATCAAAACAATAACCTCATCAGGGCTATGGATGCCTAATTGGTAGCGAGGCTCTATCAAGGTTTCTTTTGAAGTTAGAATCTTTATGTAGCTTAACTTGACTGAACTTGGTCACTTGCAGTGGCTTGGGGAAGGAAATTAATGCATTCACACACACTTGGATTTTCAACACACTAAGGACTAGCTTGTTCATTTGTTTTGAACCTTTAGTTTATTTGTTGACCTAATGTGAGGATCAAAACCAAAAATTTTGGGTTCTTGATTCTAGTTTGTCATCAAAATGCTTTGAAGCATTTCCATAGCAAATTTTCCATTTGTTGTGCACTTTTTGCACACACGCCCCATCGGAGGCGAGGACCCTCTTTTGCTTGCTTTTTTTTTTTCTGGTTTCCACCTTAGGTATAACCTTTTCCCCTTAAGGGATAGGTTCCTCTAAATTTTGGTTCACTTCACTTGATTGAATCTCAAGACTTTAGGTGTCTTATCTTCCAACATTCCAATCTTGGATGATGCCTTCAACTTGGGTACTTAATGAAAATTTTGCTAAGGTAGTGAGTTGTGCAAGTTATGGTGAGTTTCATGGAAACTACCTTTGTGTGTATTTTTTCAAAAGGGTTGATTGGTCCGAAATCCATCCTACACAGATTTTCTTGAGGGATTAATTTTTGTGGAATCCACGCCCTAGAAAATTCCCCAAGTGTCTAGATGTTTGGGATAATCCCTCAGTCATGGATTTTCCCAAATCCGTCTTGGCCTTGAATCCCCAAAGTTCGGTGTGTTGTCTTGTCAATAAATTTATCACTTGTTACCTGTCGTAATTTTCATTTATTGCCACTTTGGGAGGTCAATTTATGCTCTTGTTTACCATTTGATATTCATTTTAACTTGTGCATTTGAGGAGAGCATTGGAGGCATTCTTACAGTTGCTGAAGCTATGAATTTGAGGATTGGCTTTTAATTTTCTAGTCATTAGCTAAGGTTCCAAGTTGGATTTTCATCATTGCTTCACATTTCCAGGCTTAGAGGTAGGGTTTTCATGATTTCTTATGGGTCTAATCAATTTCTTGACTCATATTTGGTAATCAATGGTGCATTTTTGCATTGCTTCCATTTAGCATCACCATTTTCTTTAGAGTTTTCTTCTTCATTTGGTTTCAATGCTACGAATGGTCAATTTTTGTGGGTTTATCAATGATTGGGCATTGATCTTATTATCATTTTTTTGAGCTTAATGGAATAGGTCATCGCCCTTGAACTAGGGTTCTTAGTATTTTGCAAGTGAGATTAGGGCACCCATGTTTTTAATGAAGTTAGGGTTTTAGACTCCACCTATGCATATCCCATGAGGTGTGCATTAGTGATTATGAGATAGGTTTTTCTAGCTCTAGGTATGTGAATTGAGCTTATAAAAAGAAGTTTCCCTTGAACCCTAGTTTATTCAAGGGAATTGACTATGAGCGATTCATTTATAGATAATTAAGTATTGAAACTTGGTGTATTTTGATAATGATACTTGAATTCAAATTTGATTCTATGTTTAAGGAAAGACATTTCAAATTTAAGGCAAGTTTCGAGTGAGAAAAATGCTGCAAAGTTTGTGATTTCAAAGAACAAGTGAAAAGTGGGAACTTTGGGAAAATATGTCATCAATGAAAAAACTCGATAATCTTTTCTTTTGTGAAATTTCATCCTTCATGGATTTACCCAAGCCTTGTGTTCTTCGTGGAATCCATCTGAGGGTGCATTCTTTGGAGGTTTATTTTTTCACGAAAATACCTCAACCTCAAATTTCCCCAAATCCGTTCCCAACAAAAATCCTTGAGGTTGAAAAATGTAAGTGGTGCTTGTTGATCGAATTTTGAGGAATGTTGAATGATTATCCATCTTGGGGTTAGAAATGGTAGAACCAAGTTTTGGCTAGGTATTTTATCTTTCACTAAAATCCACCTGTGGTGGATTTTCCCGGTCCTCAAGGGAAGACTCCCCAAAGGTGATTCCATCGCTAAAATCCATTGAAGGCAAATAAACCCGAGGTTTCTAAGGGTGAATTTCTTAAAGAGATCAATATTGATTTATGGATCATGGTGATATTTTTACGTTGCATGGAAATTTCAATAATTCATTTAAAGTTGCAATTACATTGTAATGGTTGGTTTCCTTTAACAATATGGTAATTATGGTCTTCTCTTAACAGATGCAGGGTGAATCTAGCAAGGTTATAAAGTCTAAGGAAAATTCAACTAAACCTATCAAGGAGGGGCCTTTAACTAGAGCATAAAAGATGAAGTGTGATTTTAAAGGGATCAAGCTAGAAACCAAGATCATTTCCACATGGAGCAAGGTTGGAGACACCAATATGGGTCACATGAATTATAATGATTTCAAGTAGAATTTTTTTGGTGATGCACAAACCCCTCTTGCTCAAGTTGTTACTAATAAAGGATTGGCTTAGGCTGCTGGTTTCCCACCCTTGATACAATATCCTAAAATTTCTATTGAATGTGTCAAGCATTATGATTCTGATAAGAGAGTAATTGTGGGCACTCAGGGAAGAATAGTAGCAAACATAACTGAGGAGTTCATAGCAGGAACTTTCAACATCGGTTCTCATCATAAGTTGGTAAAGATAAACATCAAGGAAGCTGGGGAGTTTTATTAGAAAGACTCCAATAAGGCTTTAGATATAATGAATAGTAATTTTATTGAAAAACCAAATTCCCACTACTCCAAGTTGCCCAAGCAGCTATTCAGAGTAGATTTTAAACAAGAATATAATGATATGATCACCCTTTCGGGAAGAGTCATGGGATTGGATGAATCTTTCATGTTGAAGGAGTGGATGTTCTATGTCATATCACAAATTGTAAATGGGTTGCATTACCATTGGCTTTGAATCATCAGTGATAACCTAGATATGTAGTTAAGGAGTGTGCATGACACAAAGAAGTTTACTATGACCTCATATCATGTATATTTGCTAGCTGGAAAGAAAAAATATAGAGGTATAAGTTGCAAAGGAGTTCTAGGTAAAGATAAAATCTTTGATGTATACCCTCATCGACAATTCCATACTTCCAATTATAGGAGGGCCAATGATGCTTTAGGATATAATCCATGCCAAGGTTTTTCCAGATGCAATAGATCTAATTAAGAAGTATGGTTATTGGTTCATCCAATTTCCAAGATTCTCTTATCTTAGAGTGCATGGTTCACCAGTAGTACCCTTAATACTTCCAAGGTACCCAACTAATAAGCTCATATTGTTGGAAGTATCCAGATAGTTTGTAGCATTTGATACTATTCTAAAGAATATGCACTGAATGAGGCTTGGAAAATATTTCACTTTGAGGATTGGAGGTTTGGAAGCCTATCCTTCCATTTAGAGTGCTCACCATTCAGAAAAAGGAGATGGTCAATTTCCATTTGTATTCACATTCAGATAGAGGGAACTTTGATCCTTATGATGTTGCACAGAAGATGGCCAACAGAGAGTTTAAGCATAGGGACCATCTTGAAGACTATTGGGATAATTATAGAGATGAATTTGAGGTGATCAAGAGGAATTTCTCTAGACTCTCCTTGAAGTTAATTATACTTCAAAAAGTGGACAATGTTCTAGACTAGATTAATGATGAAGAGGATCTTCTACAACACCATGATTTTGAGTAGTATAAGGATAAGCCACTTCCTATTATGGATTGGTATGAAGAGGAGGTTGTTGATTTAAATATACTTAATTCCCCCATGTTAAAATATTCCAAGTTATGGGTGAAACATAAAATTTTGGACTTAGATAGAGAAAGATGACACTAAGTTCACCTATGATTTGATGGGAGATCTTGAATCCCATTTAGAAGAAGAAGAGACTACAAAGGATGATATTGTTGAAGCTCATTCAGAGGAAGAAATAGAGGACACACGATTCAGTATTAAGAGAAGAACTAGGAGCCAAGCAAAGGGTGAAGTAAAGATGCAACCTATTGCCAAGGTTAGAAATCCTTCAAAAGAGATAACTGAAGAAGAGACTAAGGAAGCCCAACCCTCTAAGAAGAGAAGACTTGTCACATAAGGCCAGAAGATGGAAAATCAAAGTCTAAGAAGGATAAAGAAAATGAGGAAAGAATTTATCCTATTAAGGTGGTTGGTGTAGAAAGTTTAGGAGAGAATCCTTAGGTGTATGTGCAAAG
>VDFB02281492.1:854958991-855188263 GCA_007258455.2 Sequoia sempervirens | reverse complement strand
AAGGGTGATGAAAAGAAATAAATGTGAATCTTTGTAGGTGATGCGAGTGTGGCAAATCAGTTTGAAGTCTAATTGTTGAGTTTTTGGAAGTAGTGAGTTGAAGGTGTACTCTATCATTCATGCATGTCTGCAAGTGGTTGAGTGAATCATGGTGGAAATCTCTATTGCATTGAGACTATCTTCTCTCTATAATGTATATCTCTTCTATCTTCTTTATATATGTGTGGTAGTGAGCCCTCTAGGTGGTTAACCCTTGTTGGATAGTGAGTCTTGATCTAGATAGTGAGTCCTTGTTGTTTTGGTAGTGAGCCTTCTCTGGTAGTGAGCCTTTGTAATTGGTTTTGATATTCTCTATATTATGAGCTAATCCTCACATTGGTTCTTCCATCATTGGGTTTTCCATGTAAATCTGGTGTTATTATGTATGTGTGATGTTTTTCAAATTTTTCCTTGGGTGTGTGCAAGAAGTTGAGTCCACTTTTTGGCCAAAAAGTCGAAGTGTTTTTCCTGATTTTTAGAATTTGACACATTTGACCTTAAAATTTGAAGCAATTAGAGATGAAATCTTTAAAAAATTCACTAATCATAAAATGTAGTCCTTGGAGTCTAGTTTCCATATATGTAATTTATTTCAATACCCAGATTGTACAAATTGAGTTTCAATAGGTGTTTTTAAAAACCACCATTTAAAAATCACTTTTTTTTTACCATACCATGCACATGTACGACATCCATATTTTGACTTAAATTATCGTATTTTTCTAAATCCTTTTGGGAAAAGATTTGTGACTCACTAAAGCTTGTTCTTGATATTTTTTTGTAATTTTCTATTGATTTTTTTTTTTTGTTTAAATTTTATTAAGAGCAAATTTGTCATTTTGAAAAATCGCCGTGTACATACATAAGATAGCCCTAAACTTATCATTTTTGATTATTTTTTTTAAATTGAAAGAACTTTCTGAAGTTGTTCTCATGCAATTAGTTTTGTCAAAATGTTATGTTGATCAAAGTTATTAAAAATAGTAAAAACCGATATTTAAAGTTATGGACCAATTTTATTAGAAATTAATTGAAAAATAGAAAAATAATCAATTGTAAAAAATTACATATTTAAATTTGCATTGTCTCATCTAAAATGGGTTTAGTTTCATCAAAAAAATTAAAAAAAGTCGACCATGTCCAAAGTCGGTATTTTTCTCTAACATTGTTAGGACATTCAGCTTGTAGGTCAAACCAAATTGAAGGCCTAGGTTCGGATTTTCAATGCTTTTCCCAAACCAAAATCCTAGGAAAAAACCCAACCACAAAGCTAATAGAAATTCAAATTTAAAAAATAGGATCCTGTTTATTAAAAACATCTCATTTTATAATTAGATCCTATTCTTTAGTTTATAATATTCAGACTATTGGAAGGGAAATGGGATCCCGTTTTGTAAACGAGATCTTATTTCCCTTCCAACGGTCCCCACATTGAATATCAGGGAATGGGATCCCGATTATAGAACGGGATCCCGGTTAAATTTATAAACGGGATCCCGGTTCTTTTATTTAAATTTATTGCAAAAAATACAATGAAGTCTACAACTTCACATGTATGGCCGAGAGCAGTAAAATTAAACTATTTTTCATGAGCTATTGTATTTATAGGTGGTGAACTTGATTTTTAGTTGATTTTTTCAAACGAGGCATCATCTACACCATTTTTGAAGTGGAATTGTGTTATTTTGGTGCTTGTTTGGAGGAACAAAAGGTCTTCAACTTGCAATATATTGATTGAATTTTTCAAAGGAGGCATGAATAAAACATTTTTTAAAGTGGAATTGTACTAGTTTTCTACTTGTTTTTAGGAACACAAGAGGAAGAATTTTTCCCTAATAGGTATTCAACTTCCAATTTGGATTCAATATTTTGAAGAATTTCACTATTAACATTCATTTGTGCTTGAGAATTTCATAATCATGGGAGATAAAGCTCGTAATAAGAGGAGTAATACATTGACTCCTCAAGAAGTTGAAGCAAATAGAGAGGAGAGACAAAGACAAAGAGAAAGAAGAATGAGAATGAAATCAATGAATCATGGTGAAGCAACCAATTCCACAACTATTGAAGATGAAAACATTGAGGATACCATGGTTGTAGATGAAGCTAATTTGCAAGGAGTCAATTTGGAGAATAATATGATTATACAAACAAGTCTAGTATGTCTTCAAATTCCTCTTTGAATGCTATGGAGAATGTTTCAATATGCACAAATCCAGGTACGTCTTCAAATCCACATGTTAATGAAATGGTAAATTTGTATGTAGAAGTTTTACAAAATGCTGGACTTAATGATGTTGACATTGATGATATTGAGAGAGATGGAAACTTTTATAGAATTTGTTGTTGCAAATGAAAATTAGAATGATCATTTTCTTGAAAATGAAAACAAAACCTATGTTTTTGATGAAAATGAAAATGAAAACCGTTTTGTTGATGAAAATGAAGATGAAAATCTAGAATGTGATGTTGAATTTAATGAAAATACTTTTTTAAAAAAATTGGAAGTGGTGTTTTCGATAATCTTCCTAGTCAAATTTCTTGGAGGCAAATAAGAACACATGCGAATAAAATATACACCAAATTCTTTTATCGTAAAAAAATTGCATTTCAATGTCAACTAATGATGCAATTGATGAGAATGCAAAAAATGAGGAAAGTAATGAAAAGGTTAGGCTTTTATGTTAAAAAAATAAAAGATCAATCATTAAAACATGTTATGTCTACTATTGCTAGTGCCATTCAATCTATTGGGAAAAATAGTCAATCTAAAGATAAAAATGCAACAAGAAGAGCTATAACAACTACTATAGTTAATAAAGCAACTTTGAATAAAATAATGGTAAGCAATATTAGTGAAATTTTAAAATAAATCCTAAAACATTTATAGGCGAGGAAAAAAGAAGTATAGAAAATGATCCTATCAATCAATGTTGGAGTTTAGGTGGACAAATAAGGAATTACGATATAAAATTGAATGTTGAAATTAAATCTTTGATCAAAAAATATTGGCATGATAATACTAGGGTTTCATCTAATGCTAGAGATGTTTTAAAATTAAGGGTGGGGTCCAAAGTTCGATCCTCACCCAAATGCCTATTAGATACAACACAAACTGAATTTTATAGAAAATTTTGTAGCAATTATGTTACATAGTAATATTAAAATAAGTCAAAGGTCTTTTGAAAAATGTAAACCCTGGTATGTAAAAATTAATTAACAACGAATATCTTGTTGTTGTAAAATACATGTTCAATTTTGTTATTTTTATGATGTTTTTCAATATATATGTTGTACCTTGCATACTAACATGATTATACAGGAGTGTGGTATTGATATGCCACCTGAAGCAATAAGAGAGTTTATTTCAAGTTTATTTCGTGAAAAATCTAATGATAAATTATTTTATTTAAGTTATTGTATTTCTGGACAATGCATTAATTGTGGAAATATTTCATTTTTAAGAATTTGTTTGCATGAAAGTGTTGATCATGATATTGGACAACAATTAGTAGATGTCAAAATATTTAGGAATGTTCACTATTTTTTAAAAGATGGAAAAATAGGAAAGTGTTGTGATTTAGTTACAGAAAAATTTAGTGTGCATGCATTTATGAGTGAATTTAAGAATAAAATTGTATGAAAATATGTCATGCACTTTGAACATGCTTGATGGCTTGATGGCCAATTTTGCGCACGTAGAAACACATTTCTAATTGGTACTATACTTTCAGTGGTTGATTTTGTGGAGAATTATACTCTCGCTCTATAAGAGGAAATTCAATTTCAATATTATAATTCAATGCAAGTAGCTATGTTTGTCCACATTGTTTATAGACATGCATATGATAGCATTAAGGATGATAGAAATTTTTTGAGGGAGTATCATTTTTATTTGAGTGACAATCAGTTACACTCGTCAGAGTTTGTTCAATACTATTTCAGTATATTTTATAGAAATTTAAGAGAAAGAGGAATCTAGATGAAAGAACACCTCATATGGTCAGATAATTATACGGGACAGTTCAAGAATGCTCAAATATTCTATTGGTTAAGTAGGGTTCACAAGGAACTTAATTTCCAACATATATGGAGTTTTTTTGAAACTGGGCATGGTAAAGGAGAACATGATGGAGCTGGTGCATGTGTCAAAATAATTCTTGCTAGAGAACAATTAAAATTCAAGGATTCAGTAAAATTTAAAGATGCATGTGAGATTGTGGATTGGTGTAATAGAAGATTATTTGCACCTAGTTCAAGTGATTACTCTACAATTCATCGATTCTTTTGGTTGGTGGAAGAAGAGAACATTGTACCTAGAGTTGATTGTGAGACAATCAGTGGATCTACTAAATGGAATTCATTTAGGAGTGTGACAACAAGCACATGGACTATTTGGACAAGGGAGCTTTAGGGTTTAGGGTTTAGACTTTAGAGTTTAAGGTTTAGGGTAATAGGGTATCTTAAGGGGATCTACATGTAGTAAGATCCTAGGACAAAATTACATGGCATAAGGGAATGATATTTGGTGGAGTTGCCTAAGGAAACCAAATTTCATTAATAGCCTAAGAAAAAAATGATGGCTTTAGGGTTTAAGGTTTAGATTTTAGAGTTTAGGGTTTACGGTAATAGGATAACTTAAGGGGATATATGTAGTAAGATCCTATGAAAAAATTACATGGCATAAGGGAATGAATTTTGGTGGATTTTCCTAAGACAACCAAATTTCACTTTAAGGTCAGGTAGGACAAAATGAATGGTTTAGTGTTTAGGGTATAGATTTTAGAGTTTAGGGTTTAGGGTTTATAGAACTTAGGGTGAAGTTTTGGTGCCCCTTGGAATATAATGAACTTGCAAGTTAGTGAAGAACATTTTCTTGTGGAATAGTTGATTGAGATCTACTCTTGTTTCAACTGACCAACCTAGATCATGAAATCCCATTCATATTATAATCTTGCACGATCTTATTGTTGTTAAATTTGGTTGCCTTGGGAAACTTCACCAAAATTTAAGAACTTCTTTGATCCCCTTAAGAAATGTCATATTGGGACCCCTTAAGAAATTGATTTACAATTTAGGGTGATAGGATGGCGTAAGGGGATCTAGATGTCTAGTGAGGTCCAAATTTAGTCATACTATGACCTCATCAGGATCTTGTTTCGTGTTTAGGCTCAGGATCTCGTTTATTAAAATCGGGACCCCATTTTTACAAAACCGATTTCAATTTTTTGGCTAAGGAAAAAACTTTCATGTTTCATGGACTCAACTTTGTGTACTTACCCCCTTTGTATTTAATGATTAATTAGATTAGCATAATAAAGGATTTGTGAATGATTTAATTTCTAATAAAATTTTGTGACAATGGATTCACTCCCCTCTTGTTTGTCTTGTTCAACACTTGCTTCTTATGGTTTTTAATTTGGACACAATTTTTGTAAAGATGTAGGAGGATAACTCAAAATGGATATGTTAGAGGAAAGAATACCGTCAAGGGTGTTATGAATATATTGTTTTTGGAAAGGTAAGAAAAGTTTTCTAAAACAAGACTAGGTGACCCAAAGGCTCAGATTCTCTTTAAGTCCCTTGGAATGTGCTTTTACTATTTGCAAATTGTTAATGATTTGAGCATAGTGAGTTTACTCAAATTGTGGATGGATCAAATAAAGGATGAGCTCTTCATTTAAAGATGAGATTTATGGATGAATTTACAAAATAGAGCAATGTGGGACTAAGAATTAGCCAATGGAAAATTGCCAATTGTCCACTTGTGAATGGATGGAGGATGTGCAAGTTTTGATCAATGTGCAAGTTTGAAATTTGAATTTGATGAAATGACATGTTTAGGGGGGATGAAATATGAGTTAAATGCCAAGTGGGAGACATGTAAGAGACTATGTAAGAGCTTTAAATGCTTTGTTGGATGGACAAGTCATTTTGGGGGGAGATTTCAAATTTGGAGGAATATTCCCTTTTTGATGCCATTTTGAAAGTAAATAGGGAATTATTAAATCAACTAAATGATTTAATTGTGCAAGTTGCAAAATCTAGAAGATTGGAGTGATTAGGATTAAATTAATCAATATTTGACTAATTTAATGAGGGATTAGTTGATTTGACCATTTTGACTTAGATTTTTGGATTAATTTAAATCAAAAGAGACGAATAATGATTTAGATTTAATTAAATAAATATTTTGATTTATTTAACTAAAGAGGGATGATGTTGGATTAAATTAAATAAAGATTGATTTAATTTAATAGAATGACTTTAGAGATTTAATTAAATAAAATGGATTATTTAATTAAAAGGGGGATTACAAAATTAATCAAATAAAATTGATTTATTTAATTAATAGGAGATGATGACTTAATTAGATAAATGATTATTTATTTAATCAAGGGATGAATAATGATGATAAGCTGAAGAGGTGACTCAGGACAAAATGATGATAGTTAATCAGGATCAAGTGCACGAGATCAATTAGTATATTTTACGTGTCTACATTTTTCCCCTCTTTGAAGTAACGTACTTGCTACGTTGGTTCAAAGAATAAACTATCTTGATCAAAATTCAAAAATTCTCTAATTTTTTTCATATGCCACATTGTTGTCCCAACAAAAGAATTATGCTGGTACACTGCCCCCTCGAGAGATCGAGCAGAAATGTTCAATTTGAGGGTCAATCTCACAACAAAGAGGTTCAAGATTAGTTCAACTCATATGTTTGATGTAGACAGATTTGATGATGTAGACAATCATTGGCCATGGGTAATCTCATGTCTACTTTGATATATTACACACACTTCATCCTGATTTGTACCATGACAGTTACATTATTGATGTTTATATGTAATGGATGATATAGATGCACATGATCTGATATGATGATGCTTTTATGATTATGTAGTGGATGATAAATGTATGGATTATGAAATGCTTAGAATAACCAATCTATATTATGCAATGATGAAATGCAATGCATGTGAGATGATCAATGTTTCTTGTATGATATGATATGATATGTAGATGGTTTGTGGATATAGGATGGATGCATTAGCAATGATTTATGATTAATGATCACGGTACCATGTTAGCGCATACAAGAAAGAGAGAAGACAACAAGGGATTCAAACAAGACATGAGATGATGATGATTACTTGTCGAGGAGTTGGGATTTTCAAAGGGCCAATTACCTTATGTTTGATAACACACATAGGCATGATGCATTAGGGTAGAAAGAACTAGGATGGCATTGTACCTAGTGTGATGGAATTTGACTCAAAAAATAGATAGGAGTATTCTTCTTCACACTTGACATACAGAAACCTTGCTAGGACGTACCTAACAAAGCAATTATTCGCCAAGTTATATTACAAGACCATCCAACAATCATAACAAACAAAATATAATGATCGTTGCCCCATTCCTGTCTCTCTAAATCACTTTGATTATACATCATTGAGAGGTCATTAGAATGAGCGCAATAAGATAAATCAAAAGAAAAGATCAAGTACGCAAACAAGCCAATGTTCTTCATACCTTCAACCAAAGGGATGTGTTTTCATAGGATAAGAATCCAAGGTGATGATTCCCATTGTCAGAATGATATATCCTAGGACATGCATTATATAAGATGATGATGGGTTGATAAGTTGTTTGATAGGCTTTTGATATAAAGTCGATTGACATGTTTGAAAATGATCAAGAGTTTGATTTTGCATTTTAAAAGTTTGTTGTTTGCTTTTGATTTTGCATTTAAAGCTTACTTTTGCTGATTGTTGTGGTTTTTTCTATTTGTTTTTCCAAAGGATGAAGGTGATGATGATTTATTATAGGTGGATGTTTATTGTGGCTGAAAGCGAAATGGGGTGAATGGATTTTTTGGGTTTTTTGAATGTTTTTGATCTTTTTGAAATGTTTTGAAGTTGTTTTTGGTATTTTTGAGATCAAAGATTAGCCTTGCCTACATTTAAACTCAGAGATGATGTAGTTCAGATCTAGTGTTTTTTATGATTTTTTGACTTTTTGAGTGTTTTTGGATTTTGATATGATTTTGGATGTTTTTGGACTTTTCGCATGATTTTGATGATTTGGATATGGATGTGTGTGATGATATCAGTGATCTATTTTGGGATTTTGTTGAAAACCAAGCTAAGGTTGATTGATTAGATTGATGAATTGATGATGATAACATTGTTGAGGATGCACAACAATGCAAGGATAGTGTTAAGCAACACAAGGATTTGGAAGGATATCCCAAGATGATGGATTTGATTAATCAGGATTTTGAAGCTTGATTTGGAACATAATTGTTTTGAATGATTTTATGTGACGTTGAAGCACACGTTAGATGCAACTGATATTGATTGTTTGGATTGATGTTCAATTGAAGATAAAACATAATAAGGAACATCCTCTTATCAAAATATGCCATGGGCTAGTGATTTGGATCTTTGCTCACAAATGCTTTGACCAATTTGATTTCACATTTTCCAATGTTCAGATCACCACATAAGTTGGAGGATATATGCCAAGATTTATTCCTGAAGCAAGATGTAAATATCTACCTCGAGTGTCTAGTGATGTATGGAATGCCATGGGTGGATGCTTGGATGGGTGTATGGATGGAGGTATATGGATAAGATAAGGTGTTTGGATAAAGAATGCTCATTTAGATAATGCTTCATGGCTCAGATAATGCTAGGTAGGACAGGATCAATGAAAATGACCCATGTCAAGATGTCTATCATAAGCAGTGTAAAGTGTACACCAAACTTTTTCAAGATCAACATAACTTGGACTATGGATGCAAATATATGCAATTGGATTGTAAAAATGGTTCATGGATGAATGGATTTATTATGGATGAGATGGATGGAATGCTAGATTTATTATAGATGGGATGAGATGTTTTCACTTGAAATAGTGCACGCAGATGCTCGATTCTACACATGACACCTATTTTCTAGGTTTTCATCATGGTACATATCCAAAGTGCCACTGTAGTGGTTTTCACTAGAGGAGGATGTTTTTCTTTACTATTTCAATCCTTTTTCTATTTTATTTTTCTTTTGGATTTTTATATTTTTTTAATTTTTTAATTTTTCTGAAAGATTTTAAGCTCATGTTGAATCACCTTGTGGTGTTGATGTAGATGCTTCTATCATAATGTTCCATCGATATCTTGCTTGAAGAAGTTTCTTTGCTAAGATACGTGCACTTGAATACAACTTTTGATCTTCCTTATCTTCTTTTTTTATACCAGAGTTAACTTTGTCTTTGTGCTCACATCACAATAAAGTTCCTTCTGAATCCTTATGATGAAGGGTCACTGCCAATACATGGTCAATGCGAGAATTGGATATCATGTGTGGAGGTGTGGATGGAGTGTGTTTAGGGATAAAATATGGATTGGTTGACATTTTGGAACCTTTGACTCTCCAAACTTGGGAAGATGAGCAATGATGGGTGGATATGAAAGTGTATGTGGAATTAGGTCCAACAGCTTGATACACTTTGTACGTCACTTGAGAAGCCTTATTTTTCCTTTGTGGACATCTTTGATGGATAATTTTCCCTTTTTTATTTTTCCTCATAGTTTCTTTGACTAATGGAGTTTGATAGGGATAATCTTTCTTTGTATTTTTTGGTATCCATATGTATTTTTTTTGTCCGATATGCTTCTTAGCTTCTTTTGCTTTGATAACATTCTTTGTGCTTTGATTCAAATCTTTCTTTTGATCTTGATCCCAATTCATGGATGGGGTGATGGGTGGATGAAGATTCATGACGTGGCTGGTTGTAGTATTCGAATCAGTTTCATCATAAGGACTCTTCGTGCTCCCTATGTTGATGTTTACTTGAGACATAGTTGCCCCCAGTATGGTGGTAGTAGCACCTTCATGCTTTGATTATGCCTATTCTGAGAACTCTTGTTTATAATGCATTAGATCTGATAAATGACCACTGCAGATGATGCTATTTCTATTTGCTACTCTACTAACTTTGGAATGTCCTATTTTGTTTGACATGTTTCCTTGAGTGGATAATGTTGGATATCTTCATACATGATGTCCTCAATTTGAATTTGGGATATGTCTAATCCTGACATTGACAAATTAGTTTGACTATAGGAATCAATATCTTTTTTTCTTTTTGTTTAATAATATTAGGAGTAAAGGAATCCTTTTCTGAATGAAGATCATCTACGTGTCCATCCATAGAAAGCATCTCATGGGTAGATGGAGGAGTATGTGCTATGTGGATATGATCATCTTGTATAGATAGGAGATTATCCATTCGATTATTATAGTAGCTCAAAGATACAAATTCTTGATCTTGAATGATTTCATAATTGCTTTTCACATGCTTTGGATCAAATTCTTGACATGGGTCAGTTTCAAAGGATGGATTACTCACAAAGGGTTCTTAGATATCTTCATTAGGAATAGGAAGTGACTCAATATCCTCTTGATATTTGAGTGAATTTGGATCAATTGTTGAGTTGAATATTCCTTCAATATCGACAATCATAAGGTCAAAGGATGTCAATATGTCTTGGAAAGGACCATTGCTAGACTTTGGTGGGAGATGTTGATCATGCTTTGGAATAAATTTTTGAGATGTGTCCTCTAATTTATTAGGTGATGTAGAGATGTTTTCAACATGATCATTGGTCGATGGATTTTTGATTACAGGATCAACTAATGTTAACATTCCTTGAAATAGATCATTGTCAGATATTATTCAAAAAGTGACTCTTGATGTATTTGATTTGATCTTCAGACGAGGTAGAAACATCTTCCATATGTTCGTTGATGGATAGGTCTTGATCATGTGATTGCTAACTTGGCTCGATACATGGAGTCGTTAACATTTTTGGGGCTTGGTATTGGGCTTGAGCTTGCACTCACACTTGAGCCTGGGCCTATGCTTGTTGGGCTTGTAGTGTGGCTTGGGAAACTTGAGTAGCTACTTGTGTAGCTTGTCAGTTTTGGTTTTGTTGGGATTCCTTTTGATAAGTAGCCTGTTGAGCAACTTGCAATGCAATGTTGTATTGGTTTGGGTGGTGGTGGTGGTGGAGGTGGTATTGGAATAGTGTTTGTTGTGGTGATAAGAGGTACCATCATATTGATGATTGGGATTTGAGTGGTGGATGGTGCAATCGATATGGTTAGTCCTTGAGAGACCATGTTTTGAGGGATGATAGATGATGTGTTATTTGCTTGTGCTATGTGGATGGTTTCCATCTGTTGTTGTGATATCAATGGCAAGGGGGGAGGATTTGGTATGATGCCTTGATTGATGGTTAGGGGGATGTTTTGGATGAGCAGTGGTAGTGAAGGTAGCCCCAAACCAAGAGGTGATATAGATGTTAATGGAAAGGGTGGGAGTGGTGGGAGAGTGAGTGGCATGCTCCCTTGGGGAAATGATGATGTTTGATCAAAAATTCACCTTGGTCCAAATAAGTCACCCTCTCCTTGTGAGGTCATAGGGAGAGGTGTTTAAGGGGTTCTATGAAATGATGATGATGGATCATTAGGATTATGACAGGTGAGGGGGACATATGGGTGTGATGGATTTTGAACAAAATTTGTTCCATTTGCAAACATATCTATCCAAAAGTTTACCAAGTGTGGATTTGAAATGTTCATGTTTAGTATAGTTGTACTTGGTATATTATCATTTGGCATGTATGGATTTGGTGGGATAATGTTGTTTTGTTGAAGACTCATGCATTGAGTATTTGGTTGATAGATTTGTAATTTTGGACTTGGATTTAAATCTACCATCAAAAAAGGTGTTCCAAGATTTAGATTCGGTATACTCACATTTTTTGTACTATTGAGGTTTGTATGAGATAATGATCCCATGTATGGATTGTATAAATGTGAGTTTTGAAAATTAATTGGCATTGTAAGGCTTTGATATTTTGGTTGATTTATACCACTCATGATGAATGAATAAATTTTATATTCCATGTTCTTCTTGTGTTTTTACCTTGTTGCAAAAGTGACCTCTAAGGTGTTTAGGACCAATGATGAGATGAAGGATGAAAGGGGTGAATGATATGGGTGTTGAACTTTTAGGAACCTTGGAGGAATACTAGACTTTAGGACTCTTTGGATTCTTAAATTTGGATTGGATTTGATTTGATTTGAATTTGATTTTGGTTTGGAATTTTGTATTTGGATTTGATAATGAACTCATAAACTCCAAGAGGTTAGATGTTTTCTTTGAATAAATTTTTCCACAAGGTGATAATTGAACTAGGTGTATGAAGAAGGATTCATCTACACACACCTAATCAAACAAGATGATTTTGTTTTGATTTCAAGAGGATTTTCTAAAATTCTAGTATGAATGATTTTTCCAATGGTTCAAAAGTTATTTGTGAGATGGTATTTGATTGATGTTTGATATGGATGAAATGATTGGTTATTTTTATCCTAAATGAAACTAAGGACTTGTTTACAAGGCCAAGGTTTTGAAGAACATGATTTTCCCTAAGAGTACTTCAAACCAAGAGATCAATATTTTCTCAAAAGACCATAAGACAAAAGATAAACAAGTACATGTGTGGGGTTCAATTGGTGCCATCTTGATTAATGAGTTTCTTTTACCACAAAAACTTTCTTGATTATATTTTTAAACTAGATGTCTAATGTCCTAATTTCTTATCATCCCACAAAGTGTGTTATGTGGAAATCGAGGAAATTAAAGAAAAATCTCCCTATTGTTGACTTTAGTAGGAGAAAATTGAGATGAAATTAAAATTCCTAGAAACCTCTAAGGATATGAATCTCAAGGGCATGCAATGGCATGCAATTTCATTGAAGGATATTTGCTTCCCCTAAAGGGTTTGAGATTTGATGCTCATGTTAAATGTTTGTTTTCCAAATTTTTTCAAACAAACAAGTGTTTTGATACCAAGAACATGCACAACCCTATGGATAAGAAAGACAATATTTGTTGAGTCCCCACTTGGAAAAGTCCAACTATGCTTATCTTTAGTGAATGGTTAGATGGTTGACCCCACTAGCTCCCATCCACAACACTCACTTATACAAGGCAGCCAAACATCAACACCCATGAAACTCCCATGGCATGCTTTACATTTCTACTAAAGACCGTAAAAGTGTGGGGTGGTTTCAGAACAACTATTCTTGCACCAACAAATAGATCGAGGATTTTGGCAATTATAAAACATGGGTTTTAATTAGGACTTTCCATTTGTGGAGATTGACCCATACGATGAGAGTCCCTTTTGATCCATCTCATCTGAGCCAATTGCATAATATTGGCGTTTATTCCAATACCCACATTTATATCCGAATTGGAAATACTCTTGGCTTTAGAGTGTTACTAGTTGGTTCCTTCCCTTGGGTGAGTAATTTTTCCCCAAGGTAGGCCCTCTAAGATAAAAAAAAATCGAGCAAACATATTCATAGTTTGATCAACCTTCATTTAGAAACAAAGGGAGAACACATGCAATAGGTTTACTCACACTCGCACAATGTGTTGTTCAATTTTAACCCCAAAATGAAATGTGGAGGTGAACACTTTATCCCACTCTAAGATCAACAAAAATGCCTTTTGATTCTCATGATCATGGTGAAGTGCAAGAGAAGCGCATACATCCTTTTTTACGATGTTGGTGTGAGTGTTCCAAGGCTTGCTGGCACAACTAGCTAGGAAGACTTTTCCCTGTCTTCATCCAGGAACTTGATTTCCTCTAGGCTCTTATCAGGCTTAGATCATTAACTAAGTCTTGTTCTAACTCCTCTCCAAGAGTTTCTCACTTGTGCTTCACCTTGAAAGACTGACACCTCTTTGAACTAGCAAACTCTCTCCTACACTTAGAAGAATCTAAGTGCCAACTTCGCTTAAAACATAGAACAGATTGTAGGGGTATCAAAGATACTGAAAACGTGCCAAAAAAATCCAATTGGATTCATCTTTGAGGATCTTCAACCTTCTGTCTTACCGGTTCCAAGAATTTGCTTTGAGTAGGCCTAATTTCTTGTAGCCCTTGACAGTGTCCTTTTTGCTTTTCTTGCTCAAACTTTCCAAATAACATAGAAAACAAATTTAACATTTAGATACCCTTTTTGGTCTTCTAAAATATTTATGAGGTTTTAGACCCCTAACTCCTCCATACACTGATCTCCTACAATCTAGGTCAAATAGGGCTAATAGGCCTAATTGCTAGGGTTTCACTGATTTCTTGTTCATCTTTCACACAAATGGATTGACTAGGCCACAATCCTTCTAGCATGTTAAGATGTGACTAAACCCTACCTGGAACCATGCTTGTTCCGTACTGTACCTCTTTCCCCTACCTGTTCTCTTCAACTCTTCACTGCCAAACCTCTAACCGGGTATTGTGAACTCACCTAGGGTTTGGTTTTAAATGCAAATGCTTGACTCTTCATGAATCCTACTGCTAAGTATTTATAGATCATTGGCTCCCCTATCATATCCATCTAATCTCAGGAAGATCCTGTGGCTAGATTTTATGGGGGAGCCATAGAAAGACTGACTGGTCAGAACAAAACAAGAAGACCCTCTAAACCTTAACTATTGAATTCAGAACACTAAACTAACTCAAATTAAATTGCTTGCAAAATGAAAAACACTTTAATCTACCCTGTAAACACAAATCCAATGTCAAATCAATACATACAATCTATTTGATATCATTGTTTCTTCAAAACATATGGTAAACTCAGAAATTGCAGACTTCTCTCTATTCCCACAAAAACAAAAACTTGATTACAACAACTCTCTAATCTTGCATTCGAGCCACACCTTTCATAGATTCCATTTGCCATGTTTTTAGGGATGTTGGTCAATCCCACACTCCTATCTTTTAGGGAATCCAAGATAACCAAGTTGCATGCAACATGACAAATGTTGTCAAGGCAACTTTGTAACAAATTTTTGCAACTTATCATTGTGCCACCTTCCAAACTCCTAGGACCTCTACCTCCTAGATTCTGAGCAACCAACTCCCTTAACTGCCTCTTGGCATCTTTCTAACAACATTGATGTGTTTAGAACACATTTAAAGCTCCAATCCCATCTAAACTACTAAGGCTAATTAAAATAAAAATCAACAACAATGATTAAACTATAGTGACCTTAGTCCTAGTGACTAACTCACCTAGTCCACACACAAGCAAGACCTTCTAAGGTCCAAAATAAACACCCAAACTCTCTGACTTGGCTAAGGTCAGATACAAGCCAAAAATGTCTATTAACAAAAATGGAGGTTAGCTTAGGTGCACCATCCTCCCCAAAACAAAAAAGTTCAATCCACCCTTGGATTGAGTAAGTTGAGATCAATTCCCAACTTCTTGAACTCTGATTCTTTGATCCACACTACATCAGCATCAGGTTGACCATGCCATTTTATCAGATGTTCCTTGTATTCCTTGGTTCTAGTCTTCTTGTAGACCCTGGTATCCAGTATATTGTCAGCTTGTTTGACTGTAGCAGAAGGTAGTTTAGCTCCTCTACATCTTGGATAACTGCATCGAGGTTCTGATCCATGTCTGGTGGTGGTCCTTTATAATGAACCAGGTCTGCAATATTGAAAACAGGGGAGAGTCCACTATCTTCCGGTAGCTCCACTTTAAAAGCATTGTTTCCATACTTTTCTAAGATAGGACAGGGACCTATCCTCTTCATCTGCAACTTGTGAGGAACTCCTTTTTGCAACCTAGACTTGTTTAAATGCACCATCACCAAGTCTCCAACATTGAACTGCACTTCCCTTCTATGCTCATCCACCTTGGTCTTATGCTTCATGGTATTTTTTGCCAATGTCTTCTTGACTGTATCATGAATCTCCTGCATTGCATAAGCAAAATCATCAGCATATCCACTTCCCTTGACTCCATACTTTAAGTCTCTTAGCTCATAGACTCCTCTAGGATGTAAGCCATAGACAATTTCAAAGGGACTCTTCCCTGTTGACCTGTTCACAGTGTCATTATAAGCATATTCAGCTTGCCCAATCAACTGATCTCATTGTTGACCATACTCCTTGGTCAAGCACCTTAATATATTTCCAAGAGTTCTATTAACAACTTCGGTCTGACCATCAGTTTGGGGATGGTATGCAGATCCAAAAGATAGATTAGTGCCTAATCTCTGCCAAAGAGTCTTCCAAAAATGGCTCATGAACTTGGTGTCTCTGTCTGATACAATGCTTATAGGTAACCCATGTATCCTTACTATCTCTTTGAAGAAGAGAGAGGCTATTTGACTAGCATCATTGGTTGTTTTACATGGCACAAAGTGAGCCATCTTGCTGAATCTGTCCACAACTACATAAACACTGTCCATGCCTTGTCTTGTCTTGGGTAATCCAACTACAAAATCCATACTCAAGCATTCCCATGGCCTAGTAGGAATAGAAAGTGGTTGGTATAGGCCTATATTTGAAGAAGTACCTTTGGACTTTTGACACACTATACAACTTTCCACATACCTCCTAACATCTAGGTTCATTTTTGGCCAATAATAGAACCTTTAAACAAGTTCTTGAGTCTTTGTGATCCCAAAGTGACCACTCAATGCACCATTATGCTTTTCTTGTATTAAATTCTCTCTAATAGAGCCTCTAGGGACACATAACTGATTCCCTTTAAACAAAAGATCACTTTGCAAAGTGTATTCAACATATTTACTATGAAAATGATTCTTGTATTTAGCACATACCTTATAAATGTCTGCAAAATCTTCATCATCTACATATAGGTCCTTGAAATGATCTATCCCCATGCTCTTCAACTTAATCTCTTGAATGGTTAGGACTCTTCTACTCAAGGCATCTACCACCTTGTTGAGAACTCCTTTCTTGTGCTTGATATTAAAAGTGTAAGCTTGCAGGTATTCAACCCACTTCATGTGTCTGTGACTCAATTTCTCTTGTGAATTCAGGAAACTAAGTGCTTGGTTGTCTGAATACACTATGAATTCCTTGGGAAGCAAATAGTGCCTCCATTTCCTTAGAGCCTGGACCCATGCATACATCTCAAGGTCATAAGAAGAATACTTCTTCTTGGCTTCACTTAACTTTTCTGAATGAAAAGCCACTGGCCTACCCTCTTGGCTGAGAACAACTCCAATAGCCACATTGCTTGCATCACATTCAATAGTGAATAGCTTCTCAAAGCTTGGTAACACCAAAATAGGTTGGGTAGCTATCTTTTCTTTCAACAACTCAAAGCTTTTGTTAGCTTGCTCATTCCATACAAACTTAGTCTTCATCCCTCCTTTAATGGTATCCAACATAGGAGCACAAATAGCACTAAATTGTCTTATGAACTTCCTATAGTATTGAGCAAGGCCATGAAAACTTCTTACCTCTGTTGCTATCTTTGGAGTAGGCCAATTGAGGATGGCTTCCACTTTGCTGCTGTCCATCTTCAAGTTACCATGTGATAGTACAAATCCAAGGTACACCAGCTCTATTTTGATGAATTCACACTTTTCTAAATTGATCATCAATTTCTCCTCCTGCAACTTCTTGAAAATCAACTCTACCTATTGGAGGTTATCTTCTCTTGTTTTGCTATAAATTAGTATATCATCAAGATACACCACTACAAATTTACCAATGTAGTCCTTGAGGATTCCATTCATGAGCCTCATGAATGTGGAGGGGGCATTAGAGAATCCAAATGGCATAACTAGCCACTCATATAGACCCTCATTGGTTTTGAAAGTTGTTTTCCACTCATCTCCCTCATGTATTCTAATTTGGTGATAACCACTCTTTAAGTCTATCTTGGTATAATACCTAGCTTCACCTAGACAATCCATGAGGTCTTCAATCCTAGGGATAAGGAACCTATACCTAATGGTTATCTTATTTATGGCCCTTGAATCAGTATAGAGCCTCCATTCTCCTCCCTTTTTAGGTGCTAAGACAGTGGGTACTGCACATGGACTGATACTCTTCCTAATGAGACCTTGGTTTAGGAGTTCTTGTACTTGTCTAGCTATCTCCTCATTTTGTTGAGGGGTCATCTTGTAAGCTGCCTTATTTGGTAGGGTAGCCCCTGGTATCAAGTCTATCCTATGAATTATGGCTCTTTTAGGGGGTAATGTTGTTGGTTGTCCACTACTTACAATGCCTTCATAAGTCTGCAACATTTTCTGTATTTCTTTAGGTAACTCTGGCTTCTCAGCTACTTTGTCATTACTTACCTCTCTTGGCTTTAACATCACTGCATAGCCAACTCCTTCTCCTTCTTCCAAGGCTTCTAAGAACTCTTTTTCACCAACCATGAGCAATTTAGGACCTGTTGTCTTTACCTCTGTATCTTCTAACAGTGACTGAATTATGAATGTTACCTTATCCTTCTTGAAAGTATAAGAGTTCTTTACTCCATCATGCATAGCTTGGCGATCAAATTTCCATGGTCTACCTAGGAGCAAGTGACATGCATCCATAGGTAACACATCACACAAGACTTTGTCTTTGTACCTTCCAATTGAGAACTCCACCCATGCTTGTTCATTCACCAAGACATGTTGGCCTTTATTGAGCCATGTGACCTTGTAAGGATTGGTGTGGGGTATCCTTGTCAACTTCAGCTTGCTGACTGTCTCCTCTAACACAATATTTCAGTAGACCCTAAGTCAATGATGACTCTACATACTTTCCCCATCATCTTACACTTTATCCTAAACAGGGACCTCCTTTGGCTTGGTTCTTCTTTAATTGGCTCTTTGATTAAAGTTCTCCTCATCATGAGATTCTCACCTTCCTCAGAATTCAATGGTACTTCAGAATGTTTCTCTATTGCAGTTGTCTCATCTTGAACTAAATTAGTTCTCTTGTCACCTCCATGAGAAGTACTACCTTTCTCTGGACACCTATAGGTTGGGTGTCCCATTTGATTGCAATGGTAACACTTCATGTTGGTAAAGTAATTACCTCTTCCTTGTCCACCACTTCTTCCTCTAGAGCTAGAGCCTCTTCCTCTACCACCTCTACTAGAGCTTCCTTCTTGCTATTCAGAGTACCTGACTTCTCCTTGAGCCCTTGATTCTGAACTCCTTCCACCATAACCACCTCTTTGTCCTCTAGTATCTTTTCCCTTACCTCTACTCTTGGGGGTTTGCTCTTGCTTCTTTTTTCCTTTCTCCTCTATCTTTAAGGCCATTTGATAACATTGGCGAATGGTTTTGAAGTTCACTAGGCTCATGTCTTCTTGAATAGACCACTTAAGCCCATTCAAATACCTTTCTAGCTTGATGCTTTCATCTTCAACCACCTTTGATCTGAGGCACAACTTTTGGAACTCCTCGGTGTATGTTTGAACATCCATATCTTTTTGTCTAAGGTTATGTCTCCTCCTATGCAACTGGACTTCATAGTCATCAGGTAGATAGGTCTACCTTATTTTGGTTACCATACCTCTCCATGTAACTATAGGACCCTTTCCTTCTTTTTCTCTTTCACCTTGCACAAACTTCCACCATGTGAGAGCTGCACCTCTCAACCTTGACTTGGCCACCTTTACTTTTTGGGCCTCTGTTATACCATCACATTCAAAGTGATTCTCTATGCTTTCAATCCAGTCCACGACTGAATCAGGGTCCATTTGTCCACTAAATAGTGGCACTCCTTCCAAAGCTTTGCCACTTAAGGCCTCCAGTGCCTTCAAGAAGGGTTCTTCAGCAAGGACAGGGTCAAGTTTTGGAGCTTCCTCCTCCAAGTCCAATTCCTTTTCCTTTGCTTCCTGCTCTTCCTTCAGTTCTATTTTATCCTTTACTTTGTCTGCTATTTCTTGGACTTCATCCAAGAGCTTCTCCATTCGGGACAACCTTTCTCTTAGCAGTCAATTATACTCTTCTTGCTCTTCTACCTTCTTGGCTAACTCAGCATTAGTCACCATGGTTCTTTCTTCCTCTGGTGTGTTCTCTCCTACTGATTCAGTGGGTTGCAACATCAATCACAAGCCTGATCAAACTAAGGCTCTGATACTAATATGGTGTGAGTGTTACAAGGCTTGCTAGCACAACTAGATAGGAAGACTTTTCCCTATCTTCATCCAAGAACCCAATTTCCTCTAGGCTCTTATCAGGCTTAGATCATTAACTAAGTCTTGTTCTAACTCCTCTCCAAGATTTTCTCACTTGTGCTTCACCTTGAAAGACTGACACCTCTTTGAACTAGCAAACTCTCTCCTACACTTAGAAGAATCTAAGTGCCAACTTCGCTTAAAAAATTGAACGGATTGAAGGGGTATCAAAGATACTAAAAACGTGCCAAACACATCCAATTGGATTCATCTTTGAGGATCTTCAACCTTCTGTCTTACCGGTTCCAAGAATTTGCTTTGAGTAGGCCTAATTTCTTGTAGCCCTTGACAGTGTCCTTTTTGCTTTTCTTGCTCAAACTTTCCAAATAACCTAGAAAAAAAAATTAACATTCATATACCCTTTTTGGTCTTCTAAAATATTTACCAGGTTTCAGACCCCTGACTCCTCCGTACATTGGTCTCCTACAATCTAGGTCAAATAGGGCTAATAGGCCTAATTGCTAGGGTTTCACTGATTTCTTGTTCATCTCTCACACAAATGGATTGACTAGGCCACAATCCTTCTAGCATGTTAAGATGTGACTAAACCCTACCTGGAACAGTGCTTGTTCCATATTGTACCTCTTTCCCCTACCTGTTCTCTTCAACTCTTCACTGCCAAACCTCTAACCGGGTATTGTGAACTCGCCTAGGGTTTGGTTTTAAATGCAAATGCTCGACTCTTCATGACTCCTACTGCTAAGTATTTATAGATCATTGGCTCCCCTATCATATCCATCTAATCTCAAGAAGATCCTGTGGCTAGATTTTATGGGGGAGCCATAGAAAGACTGACTGGTCAGAACAAAACAAGAAGACCCTCTAAACCTTAACTATTGAATTCAGAACATTAAACTAACTCAAATTAAATTGCTTGCAAAATGAAAAACACTTTAATCTACCCTGTAAACACAAATCCAATGTCAAATCAATACATATAATCTATTTGATATCATTGTTTCTTCAAAACATACGGTAAACTCAGAAATTGCAGACTTCTCTCTATTCCCACAAAAACAAAAACTTGATTACAACAACTCTCTAATCTTGCATTCGAGCCACACCTTTCATAGATGCCATTTTCCATGCTTTTAGGGATGTTGGTCAATCCCACACTCCTATCTTTTAGGGGATCCAAGATAACCAAGTTGCATGCAACATGACAAATGTTGTCAAGGCAAGTTTGTAACAACTTTTTGCAACTTATCATTGTGCCACCTTCCAAACTCCTAGGACCTCTACCTCCTAGATTCCGAGCAAACAACTCCCTTAACTGCCTCTTGGCATCTTTCTAACAACATTGATGTGTTTAGAACACATTTAAAGCTCCAATCCCATCTAAACTACTAAGGCTAATTAAAAAAAAATCAACAACAATGATTAAACTATGGTGACCTTAGTCCTAGTGACTAACTCACCTAGTACACACACAAGCAAGACCTTCTAAGGTCCAAAATAAACACCCAAACTCTCTGACTTGGCTAAGGTCAGCTACAAGCCAAAAATGTCTATTAACAAAAATGGAGGTTAGCCTAGGTGCTCCTGCACCAGATGTTAGTTTAAGTAAGCAATCACAAAAACAAAGTTGCACATGTTCACTTTAACCTTTCAAAGAAATTGTGAGTTCTTTTTAAAGCACCAAAGGACAAATGAGAGTTTTTTTGTTTATTTGTTAACCCCAAACGAAATCTAGTCAATTTTCCTAAAGTTTATTTTAATCCTTTTTTCTTGTTCTTTTTAGAGCCCAAATTGAAATCTATTGAGTCCTAAAAGCTTGAAGAGATAAAACCCTTAAACTTGGAATTATAATTACTTCCAAGAGTGTCTAAAGACACTTGATACAATAGAGAAATGATGTCATAGGAAGCTTTGATCTTGTTTCCTCCTCCTTTTTTGATTTCCTAACCTTAAAAAGTGCTCAAAATGTTAGATGAGATCAAGAAACAAAAGGATATAGGGGTTAGATGAATCATTAAGCATAAAAACCCTAAAACTTAGACCAAGTTATAATGTGTTTTGAATTTAGATGTAAATTTTACAATTTTAACTCATTCATAGTTAAGAAACACCTACACCATTGGATAGCTTATGAAATTCTACCCCATTTAAAAAAAAGCGTTACAAAAGACCTCCGTATGAAAAAGATATGGTCATTTTAAAACTAACTCTAAAAGCGCTAAAATAGTCCTCATGCGCTAAAATAATCCTTGGAAGCGCTAAAATAGTGTTCAAAGCACCAAAGCAGTGTTCAAAGTGCCAAAACAATGCTTAGATGCGCTAAAAAAATCCTCATACATGCTAAAACAATCCTCAAAAGCGCTTAAACAGTGCTTAAAGCACCAAAACGTGCTCAGAAGCACTAAAACAGTTCTCAGAAGCACTAAAATAGTACTTGTAAGCACTAAAATAGTGTTCAAAAGTGCCAAAACAGTGCTCAAAGTGCCAAAACGAGGTCTGGATGTGCCATAACAAAGTTTATATGTGATAGAAGATCTTGTGGATGCGTTGTAATAGAGACTAATGAACAAAACTGTTGAAAAACTACAAAATTTATCAAAAAAACATGTTAGATTTGTTATTCAGGTCCTCCTAGCACCAAAATGTCGAACCCCCAATCCTAGTACCTGTAAAACAACATGAACAAACACATTAGAAGGTAATATGCAAGTAAGAACAAGGATTCCCCATGAAATCCATTAGCATAGTTTAAAATAGGAAAGAAGAATGAAGAACACAATGAAATAGATTAAAATCCTATTAAAACAAGCAAACTCTTGATCCCATGGAGGAATTGGTGTCAATTTGATGTGAAAATTGGCCCTTTCCCAACTCCTATGATGTAAGATTGATGTATGATGAAGAGTGATCCACTTTGTTGATGCTTGATGAGTGCTCCAATAGAAAAATTTGCATAACCTAGCTATGAACTCAATGATAATGGATGAAAATTGTTAATGATTTGAGCATAGTGAGTTTACTCAAATTATGGATGGATCAAATGAAGGATGAGCTCTTCATTTATAGATGAGATTTATGGATGAATTTACAAAATAGAGCAATGTGGAACTAAGAATTAGCCAATGGAAAAGTTCCACTTGTCCACTTGTGAATGGATGGAGGATGTGCAAGTTTTGATCAATGTGCAAGTTTGAAATTTGAATTTGATGAAATGACATGTTTAGGGGGGATGAAAGATGAGTTACATGCCAAGTGGGAGACATGTAAGAGACAATGTAAGAGATTTAAATGCTTTGTTGGATGGACAAGTCATTTTGGGGGGAGATTTCAAATTTGGAGGAATATTCCCTTTTTGATGCCATTTTGAAAGTAAATAGGGAATTATTAAATCAACTAAATGATTTAATTGTGCAAGTTGCAAAATCTAGAGGATTGGAGTGATTAGGATTATATTAATCAATATTTGACTAATTTAATGAGGGATTAGTTGATTTGACCATTTTGACTTAGATTTTTGGATTAATTTAAATCAAAAGAGACGAATAATGATTTAGATTTAATTAAATAAATATTTTGATTTATTTAACTAAAGAGGGATGATGTTGGATTAAATTAAATAAAGTTTGATTTAATTTAATAGAATGACTTTAGAGATTTAATTAAATAAAATGGATTATTTAATTAAAAGGGGGATTACAGAATTAATTAAATAAAATTGATTTATTTAATTAATAGGAGATGATGACTTAATTAGATAAATGATTATTTATTTAATTAAGGGACAAATAGTGATGATAAGCTAAAGAGGTGATTCAAGACGAAATGATGTTCGTTAATCGGGATCAAGTGCACGAGATCAATTATTATATTTTACGTGTCTACAACATCTATTCTAGATAAGGAAATGTCTTCAAATAGAAACTCTTCTTCAGATGGAGAATCTTCTTTGGATGAAGAAGCCGTAGATATTGAAATTTTTAGTTTAGTGGATCCAAATAATGTTTGGATTCATGAGTTTGATGGTAGTAAAATCTTCCCTTTCCATTTCAAGTTGTAGTTTGACAATAATAATGACAAAGCAAATTTTGAAGCATTGTTGATAAGAATGAAGATTGTATGCAAGAAAGGAATAAAAAATTGTCATACCCAAAGTGATGTTGAGTTAATGAATTTTCAGAAGAGGAGTTGGTATCAAACAAAAAATGAAGGGTTGTTGCATTATCATAATCATGTGTGGGATCTTGGTATATGACATTGTTTGATACATCATGGAGGAGAAGGAGAAGATCTTTCACAAATTCACCAATTTTATGGTGAGAACAGTTTTCTTCTAGTGTACCAAAATGGTATTCCATCTTTTCACTTCCACATAACAAACAACATCTAAAGCACTTTACCCAATAAGGTGAAAGATGTCTTTGTACAAATATGTAGTATTTATGTCTTTGAATCTTTTGATTTTTGTCGCCTGACTCTATTCCCAATGGAAGGACAAAGGCACTTAGAGTCTAGAGTTCTTCTCCCTTCAATCATTTCAAAGAATGACTGAAGGAAGCTCCCCAGCTAGAGCCAATTGTTATCCTTTAATTCAATGCACTCAATTCATGGGATGACCCCTATGAAACTTGTCTATTTTGTAGCCCATGTAATCCAAGCATGACAAATGAGGAAACTACCAATCAATCCTTGCGTGTGGTTATTTAGCCTTGAAAATTCATTCCAAGCATTAACCTTTTTTGGATCATTGAAATTCACATTTTAAACCAAGTTGTGAAAATTCAATTTTCGGAGTTAGAAAATTTTCAGCACATGTAGTGTTAGGGTTTTTCTGAGATGCAATGTCATTGAATTTTAGCGCTTGTGTATATTTTCATGCAATGTCAGGGAATTTTTGAGACACTACATCTCAAACCACAAGTCACATGTAGTAGCTCAAAAATTCAGCACCCTTGCATCCAAAGTTCCTTCCCTCATGTAATGTTGGGGTTTTTCTCCACTTTTGCATGTTTTCATGTAGTGTCTCAAAATTTTTGAGCTCATGCATATTTTCATGCAATATCTCATAATTTTTGAGATATCTGAAGTGTAATATCCCATGCATGATCTCAGTTTGTCTCCACCTTTACATTTAAATTACCAAAGCATATTCAATTGATCAGAATTTTCCCACAAATGCATAAAACTTAGAATTTTTCTAACACTGAAAAATATGAAACTTTTTGGAGCTACTTTTGCATACCATTTTGATCTTTTATGTCCAAGATCCTGAGCGATTTTGATCTAATTATTTCCTGTCACCAAGCAAGAAATATTTGAAACACAACCAAAAAGTTCTTCTCAGTGTTTCAGTAATTCAAGAGTATACATCAATGGTTTGAAAATAATTTGAAGATGAAGCTTTCTTAGTAGATTCAATGGAAAAAATGATGGATGTTCAGCTGAATCTAGATAATTTGAAAGTTTTTAGGCACCAGAAAGTGTGTAACACTATCAAAGGCTCAATCACATGAGTTATTTCTATCTCCAAACATACCACAGGTCCCAATGATAAAGAAGGTCAAGCAATCCCGAAGAAACAGGAAAACTTCTTGGAGAAGGATGGTGGAGAAAGTTGAACATACCTTGATTTTCACTTAGTTTATTTCTTAGTATTTTTCACATGCTTTATGTAAATAGGTGTTGGAATTTTTACATGTCTCATGAAATTACATGTGAAAATAGAGATTTCCTCCTACAATCATGGACATCACATTTGAATAAGTCAAAAGCTAGTTATGGTTTTTCCTAGAATAGATCATTGCTCTCACCTATAAATAAGAGAGAGTTGTATTGTAGTATTTAGCTTTTGTCTAATGCAATGAAGTGTTGCTCATTTGTAAAGCAATTTTGAGACTTTGAGTTCTTATTGTGATGCTATTGTCAATCAATAAAGAAGGCTAAATTGCATACCAAATTTTTTGTTGGATCAATTTCAATGGATGTGAATGTTCTTATGTATTTCACATTAGTTTATCTTATTATTGGACTAGATTGGAAATGTTTTATTAATTGAGATTGGATGGCTTTCAAGTTGATTTGTGTAGTCTTTGTGCTACACATTTTTCTTGAAATTGTGTAATTGTTGATAATATTGCAAATAATCTTCAATAATTTATGCTTGGAATTATTAATGTTGTTCGTGAATTTTTTCGTAAAGTATATTGAAGACTTTGTGCTTCATTTGCATTGTTGGTTAAATTATTGTTGAACTCTTCATTTGAAGACTACAAAATGAATTTGTGCCTCTGTAATCCTTTTGGGTACATATCTTTATTATACTAGTACTCCTATACTATGCTTTGACAAGTTAGAAGTATTATAAATTACTGCTTCGGTTTTATTTAAAGTTGTATCACATCAAGAAATAAAAACCATGGAACATTGTAATCATATTCTCTAAAAGAAGAGAGAATCATGAATGTAACACACCCCCATATGATTAGTGTAGTGTACATATTGTACAGTTTAGAGTAGTTTAATTTCAGTTCTAGTAAGCAATAAGAAGGGCACCTCCCTTTTTGAGAGGAGATATTTTATCTCACAATAATTGTGGCTAAAATTCAAGTTTTGTAATATGTAAAGGGATTACAAAACTTTCACCTAACAAACCCTCAACCCTCAAAACCTCTACCCTCTACCCTCAACCCAATACCCTCTACCCTCAACCCTATACCCTCAACCCTTAAACCCTTAAACTATCTACCCTAATCCCTCAACCTTCAACCCTTAATCCCTCAACCCTAAAACCCTTAATCCTCAACCTCTACCCTCAACCCTTAATCTCTCAACCCTCAACCCTTAAGCCCTAAATCCTCAACCCTAATCCCTAAACCCTCAACCCCTATACCCTCTACCCTCTCTATTGGACCCTCAACATGTTGATGGTGTTTTTAGCATTGCAACAACATAGACAAAATACAAGTAACCTATATCTCTTGAAAGGTAAATTTATATCAACAAGCCTCAAGAAATAACCCCAAGGTCTCTAATTTTAGGTCTTGAAAATGCAACAAACTCAGTGATAATTTGAAAATTTTGGTAATCACAAGGGACCTTACAAACAAAATGTTGGAAGCTTCAAACTCATTGAATATAAAAATTATGGTGATGCTTTATAAACCTTGTTCTAATAATAATTTCAAATAAATAGAAAAAGATAAGGGTTTAAGAGAGATATCTAATCTAAAACCAAAGATAAAATGTGAAAATAATGGAGTGTTCATGATGGACCAATCTTCCAAAACCAATATTTGCTTAATCCAGATCAAATCCATAGTATCACATAGATAGTGCAATCTCCAAAGGAACTAAAAATTTTCAAATTATAAATATTTGATCATGCATTCAAACATTCACAATAGAGCTTAAGGGTAAAATAGAGTAGGCCCAAGCTAACTTTACACACTAAACCACAATTAGTAGATTACTAAAAGTATGTACCAAAGATTCATCAACACCTCAAACACTTTATCATAAACACAAATGAATTGTAACTAGTTCCAAGATTTACCATAAAACACTTACTTAAAAGATAAAAAATAGAGTCACAAGAACCATGAATAGATGAAATAACACAAAGAAGAACACCAAAAGGAAATGTCATCACTTGTATTCACTTCAACAATAGCTTACATCAATTCAAGTTTTTCAAATGTAACAGTATTAATAACTTAACAACTATTAGCTATTTTCCCTTCACTATTCGATATCCACTACCAACATTACAAATGAGGAAGAGGCCTCTATTTATAGAGTTTTGCAAAGCATTTCGGCCCAAGAGGAAAAATAAAATTAGGTTTCTATTAGGTCTGCCCTAGAGGTTGGCCTTATCATCCTTTTAAACTTCCTAATTTAATCTTGCAATAAAATAATACAAAGTTGACCCCAAAAGGAAATTATTTTGTTAAATAAAATCTCGGCCCAAAAAAGTAGGCATGGCTGACCTGTTTCCTTGGGAAACTTGAAAAAAGGAAACTTTTGCAATGGCACTAAACTAGGTCATCCTCCTTGTCTTTTTGTTCTCCATTTTTGGAAAGAGCTTTGACTTTTTCAAGCAGATCTTCTAGATCATTCGGGCTTGGAAATGGAATAAATTTTATTCTTAACTTTATTAACTTTAATTCATCTTCATATTTGGCCAAAGCCTTTTCCCATTCTATTTGTGTTCCTTGATATTTATCCAGATTGGAGATGTAGATAGTTGCTTCCTCAAGTTGATCTTTGGTGATGGGTGCATTTTCAATTGGAGAATATACCTCATGCCACCATTTCTGCAATTGATTAACATTTCAATTCTTTTGTCCAAACTTCCTCCTTCTAGTGATAATCTCTAAAAATACAACACAACTATCATATATCTCCTTTATTTTACCCTGGATCTTTGTCATCTTCTTAAGGGATTTCATCATAAGCTCCTTCCTATAATTCCATACATCAATCCATTCTATTGATTTAGCTATATCATCTGAGGTAAATATGTTCTTCTTGATGAATTCTTCCTTTGGAGTCTATAATTTTCTTCAACTTAGAAATAGTGGCATCATCTAAAATTTGAAAATCTAATGCAAATTGAGAAGTATCCTCCAGAAAAGATGTGGATTTCTCATAAGTATGCAATATCTTTTCAATCATCTCATCCCATCTTTTTCTCACACTAACCAACCATTCTTGGGTGACCTGTGAGGATTCCCTCATCCTTTCAATTTTAGAAACTACCTCCTTTGATAGGAAACCCTTAGAGAATGAGGTTCCTTCTCCAAACTGAGTTTGCAAGGGTTTCATCAAATGTTCCACATACCTTTGTACCTCCCTCAACTGTCTTTGCAACTCATCTTTGGCCTGGGTTTCATTGTACAACCTCTTTAATATGGTCTAAACTGACTCTTGGAGGTCTTCCTTTTCTTGCTCTTTAGTGGTGGGACCAAGATTAATGGTTTGCATATTATAATATGAAGGCCTAATTTCATCTTTGTATTGGTCCTCAACAAGAGTGGCAATGTGAACAACCCTATTATTGAATCCATCTCTTAAAAAAATGGAGATTGTCTTGGCTTTCTTCCTCTTTTTTAGCTGACCCCAATTATCCAGGAATGTGTCCCAATTAGGAATCTCTTCTCCAAAAATGATTGGTTTTGGTTTCAACCTCTCTTTTAACTAGTCAGGAACATCAAATTCTGCATTTTCCTAAGAGACACCTTGTTCTTTCTAATTCTAAGAGGGATGATCTTCACCATATTCTTGAACTATATCAATTTACTCTTCATCATGCTTCTCCTCATTCTTATCCTCTTCATCAACTCCACTTTCATACTCTTTCATTAGAGGCTAGGAAGGAATTTCCATTGTTACCTTTGATGTTGCCTCTTTTCTTTGTAATTTTATGAAATTATCCTCTAATTGCTTCCTAAAATTATTCAACTCCCCACTTTTGGCATAGGAACATCCTCATCTTCATATTCCTCTTCTAGATTTCCCAAAACATTTTCTTCATCATGAACAGTATCCTCATCCACTGGCATGTTTTACATAGGAAAACCAAGAGGAATATTATCTCCTATAGATTCTTTCTCTACTTCTTCTTGAGCATCATTGGTAGGCACCTCTTCATTTTATTTCTCATGCTCACTCATCATTTCACTAACATCCTCTACAAGGACAGTTTTCTGTTTTGGAGATTTTCTTTGCACATACACCTGAAGCTTCTCTCCTAAAATTTCTACATCAACCACCTTAATAGGAGAAATGCTTTCCTCATTTTCTTTTTCCTTCTTAGACTTTGATTCATCCATCTTCTAGCCTTGTGTGACAATTCTTCTCTTCTTAGAGGGTTGGGCTTCCTTAGTCTCTTCTTTAGTTATCTCTTTTGAAGGATTCCTAACCTTGGCAATAGGTTGCATCTCTTCTTCACCCTTTGCTTGGCTCCTAGTTCTTCTCTTAATACTGAATTGTGTGTCCTCTATTTCTTCCTCTGAATGAGCTTCAATAGTATCATCCTTTGTAGTATCTTCTTCTTCTAAATGGGATTCAAGATCTCCCATCAAATCATAGGTGAACTTGGTGTCATCTTCCTCTAAGTCCAAAATTTTACGTTTCACCCATAACTTGGAATATTTTAACATAGGGGCATTAAGTATATTTAAATCAAAAACCTCCTCTTCATACCAATCCATAGTAGGGAGTGGCTTATCCTTATACTACTCAAAATCATGGTGTTGTAGAAGATCCTCTTCACCATTAATCTAGTCTAAAACATTGACCACTTTTTGAAGTATAATTAACTTCAAGGAGAGTCTAGAGAATTTCCTCCTAATCACCTCAAATTCATCTGTGCAATTATCCCAATAGTCTTCAAGATGGTCCCTATGCTTAAATTCTCTATTGGCCATCTTTTGTGCAACATCATAAGGATCAAAGTTCCCTCTATCTGAATGTGAATACAAATGGAAATTAACAATCTTCTTTTCTGAATGGTGAGCACTCTAAATGGAAGGAGAGGCTTCCAAACCTCCAATCCTCAAAGGGAAATCTTTTCCAAGCCTCCTTCAGTGCATATTATTCATAATAGTATCAAATGCTACAAACTATCTGGATACTTCCAACAATATGAGCTTATCAATTGGGTACCTTGGAAGTATCAAGGGTACTGTTGGTGAACCATGCACTCTAAGATAAGAGAATCTTGGAAATTGGATGAACCAATAACCATACTTCTTAATTAGATCTATTGCATCTACAAAAATCTTGGCATGGATTATATCCTAAAGCACCATTGGCCCTCCTATAATTGGAATTATGGAATTGTAGATGAGGGTATACATCAAATATTCTCTCTTTACCTAGAACTCCTTTGCGACTTAGACCTCTATATTTTTTATTTCTAGCAAGCAAATATACATGATATGAGGTCATAGTAAACTTCTTTGTGTCAAGCACACTCCTTAACTACATATCTAGGTTATCACTGATGATTCCAGCCCAATGGTAATGCAACCCATTTACAATTTGTTATATGACATAGAACATCCACTCCTTCAACATGAAAGATTCATCCAATCCCACGACTCTTCCCAAAAGGGTGATCATATCATTATATTCTTGTTTAAAATCTACTTTGTATAGTTGCTTGGGCAACTTGTAGTGGGAATTTGGTTTTTCAATCAAATTACTATTCATCATATCTAAATCCTTATTGGAGTCTTTCTGATAAAAATCCTTAGCTTCCTTGATGTTTATCTTTACCAACTTATGATGAGAACCGATGTTGAAAGTTCTTGCTATGAACTCCTTGGTTATGTTTGCTACTATTCTTCCTTGAGGGCCCACAATTACTCTCTTATCAGAATATTAATGCTTGACACATTCAATAGAAAGTTTAGGATATTGCATCAAGGGTGGGAAACTAGCAGCCTAAGCCAATCCTGTATTAGTAACAACTTGAGCAAGAGGGGTTTGTGCATCACCAAAAAAATTCTACTTGAAATCATTATAATCCACATGACCCATATTGGTGTCTCCAACCTTGCTCCATGTGGAAATGATCTTGGTTTCTAGCTTGATCCCTTTAAAATCATACTTCATCTGTTATGCTCTAGTTAAAGGCCCCTCCCTGACAGGTTTAGTTGAATTTTCCTTAGACTCTATAACCTTGCTAGATTCACCCTGCATCTATTAAGAGAAGACCATAATTACTCTAGGAGTAAATGGTGACTCCTCAACACCCCCAAGATCAGTTGCGGCCAAAACCACTTCCACAAGAGAGAGAATGGCAAGAAAGCTTGCCTCACAATGCAAGATTGATTAATGGCTGAATTGCTATTGCTTGCTATGTACATGAGATGCCTTGCTTATATGGGCAAGGTTGAAATGTAGTAGTGAACATGATGTTGAAAAATGTCATAATCCTATGACATGAGACAACCAACAACCTAATCACCTAGGAAATGATGCATTCTAGCTAGATAAGATAAGTTCTAGATAAGCCAACTAAGCTTCTAGAAATAATCTTTTATCCTAAGTAAACTTAACCATGTGAATATGTCCCCTAATTACCTAGTGAATGAATTAGCTAGGTACAAGATAATTATTCACACCAACACCCCCCCTTAAGTGCAACTTAGGGAGAAGATTATTATACAAACTAATGTAAAGACTATGACTATGGGTCCCAGCTACTAGGCCATGTTAGGTACCCATTTACAATGCAAATGCAAACAATCTCTCACAAGCGGAGAAAATGAGAAAACCCTGTGGGACAAAACTCCTCTCCAAAAGAGAGAAAACAAAACAAACAAACATGATGTATGGAGGACTCAATGATACCCCCTAAGGACAACATGCATCATGTATATACAATCAAATACCCCCCCATAAGAGGGTAGTAGAGAGATAAGATATCCCCCCCCATGATGAAGAAGCTCCAATTTCAATGAAGAATGCCTGAAAACAAAAGATGACCCAATGTCTGCAAGTAACACATCTCCCCTTAGGAATAAAGAAATACATAAGCTAATGATGAAGCCACTCTATGTCCAACTGAAAGGAGGAAGGATGAATGCTCAACATGTATGCTCTAAAAACTAAGTAGGACTCTCCAAGATTGAATGAGCCATAGCATAATCATGGTCAAACTGAACCAAGAAACATGAAAAATCAAGTGAAGGAGGAGACTCATGAATGTCAATCTCCAAAGACAAATAAGATGGTGTAATAGTTGTGCTGAAACTGTCATCAAAGAGGAGAGAAATCCCCTCAAGTGTATCCTCCAAATCTACAGTATGAGACTCTATGAAAAGTTAGAAATCCCTATCAAATACTCATCCCACAAAGCAAGATCTGAAAAACTATGATCATCCAGCTAAATAGAAGCATCAATGGTTGAAGAAGCAAGAGGTGGAGGAGTAGGAAGCTCAACCCTGGTCTCTAGAATACCAAGGTGTAGTTGACCAAACTTCTCCTCACTATCATGATTCACACCCAATGGAGTGTGTGATGTAGTCAAAGGAACATTATCATCTTCTGAAGAAAAATTTGAAAAGGAATATACACGAGATGAATGATCACCATCCTGATAGCAACAATATCCCTAGTCTCCAAGTCCCTTATGTACACCCTATCTAGAGTGAACTCAACTATTTTACCTTGACCCCCATAAGTAATTTGATAAATAGAAAGGAGATTAGTGGACAAGGAAGGAACAAAAAGTACATCATTGAAAGTCCCTTCCCCCATATCAATATAACCCTTCCCACTTACCTTCATATATGTATTGTTACCCATCAATATATGAGGTGAATTACAAGGATCAAAAGAAGAGAACATATCCATAGAAGATGCCATATGATGAGATGCCCCTGAATCAAGAAGCCATCTATGAGATTCAAGACTAGTAGAGGCCAAGAGTGCTTGTTCTTTCATTTTGTGTAGCCCAGAAGTAGATCCTGTGTCTTGTGATTGAGATGATGATGATGGTGTTGTTGAATGAGATGAAGAAGAAGTGGAAGACATTGATGACGACAACTTGAAGTTATTCTTTTGAAGAAGGTGTGTCATTTCATCAATCTTCTTATTATAACATCTATGCTCATCATGTCCTAAACTTTTGACTTCTTCTTTTTAGATGATTCCTCTTTAGAAGAGGGTGTAGAATCAAGAGTGCCATGTGAAGGAGAATCTTTACCTTGCTCCTTAGACTTGGGAGCCTTGTTTTGCTTCTTACCTTTTCCACTTGAATCCTTTGTCTCCTTTGCAACAAGAGCATGAGATCTAGTAGACTTCAATGTGCCCATGTGTACCAACTTTACTTGTTCCCTTGTGAGTTGAGCTGCAAATTCATCAAGAGAAGGCATTTTGTATGCATTTCCAAGAGCATACATTGTAGCATAGAAAGTAGAAACAAACACTGAATAATCAGGACCAAGCTTAGCAAGAATAGAAAGTATCAACTGTTCATCCTCTTTAGTGACCCCATAATTAGATAACTACAATCTAAGATAATTGAGCTTAGAGAAAAAGTCTTAGACGTTGTCAAAATCTGAAGGATTAAGACCCATGAGTTCATTCTCCAACTTAAATTTCCTCATCTTATCTGGCTTACCAAAGAGACTCTCTAAAGTATTCCAAGCTTCCATTAGGATGAGTGCAAGATGCAACATGATATCTAAGATCTGGGGAAATGGACAACTTCAAAGTACCAAGAGCTTCATCCCTTCTATCAAGCCATTTTCTTTTCTCTTTTCCTCCTGTAGGTTCTGGATCTTGACCAAATGTGATTTGTTGCAACTTTCATTTTAACAATAACAACTCCATTTGAGATTTCCACTCATGATAGTTATATGGAGTTAAAAGTACATTTTTTTTCAAATCCATGATACAATGAGATATTACAAGAGGAGAAGAACAAATTTCCCTCACAATACAAGAAATCAACCCCTTTGTCCCAACAAGATTTACACTTTTTTTGTAAATTTACAATAAGGAATCCCAAACTATTAAATCAACTACAAACCAAAAATATGAAAATCTGGAAAGAAATCTACAAAAAGCGCATGATTAGATCTGAAGTACTTTTGAATACCTTTTCGATGCCGCAAATTTGGGCAAAATTGGAGATTGAAGCACAAAGATATTAGCTCGGAGGCAGAAAAAATGATCAGGATTCAACCTGAAAAAAGAGGCACAAACCTACAAAATCTTTGCAAAATATCTACACCACTAAAAAATTCAGATCTCCACCTTTCCGATGATATTTCATTTGAAAATTTTTGCCTTCGTTAGCCAAAGTTATGAAAAAATGAAAAAAGGCAAATAAAAAGGCATTTGGGGGAAAACACAAATAATCAATAGGCCTAAATAGGCACAAATTTCGGGCACTCGGGGGCTTACATATGGTCCATTATACAACCTCCGGCTGTACAGAGGAAAATAAAAACCCCTAATAATTATGTGCTAGCCGGCGGTCACCTTGAACCAACCCGTCGGCTTTTGAAACTTTACAAAAGATTTGAAAATAAACAAAACTTTTATTAAATAAAAACTCTACGAGATATTTTGTACCCATCGACTCTAGAAATGATTTGATTGTGACCGGGGCATATGCTGACCAAGCAAGGAATATGCTCAATGTAGGATAAGACAATGCGGAAACCAAGGATTTGTACCCATGGACGAACCTATGAATGATGCAAGCCACTGACAGGAACACAGATGTAGGTAGAAGGTACTACCGATGGAGCCAATGGAAAAAATATGCCGTGGGTAAATCCAAAATCATACCCTACGGAAATATCCACCAATGTACAAAAGGAAAAGCCATCAGTTTGATAGATCACCGGTGCAAGTTGACTCGCCTGTACCTGCTAGATATTACTATTCGCCAGCGACCAGATCCATACCAGGTGATAGAATAGATGTTGACCGATGATGTGATTTGAATAGCCACATACTAGTATGCCAATAGAGATGACTCTAGAGTGAGGTGACAACAAATGTATGCTAGAAACCAGAGGACACTGGGTGAAGGTACTTGCAAATGGCAGTGGTTAGTAACATCCGATGACCAATGATTTAAAGCCTCATACCAGCTAATGAAATACTGTGAATGAAGAATCTGATGTGCAAGATGCGGATGACACAAGAATAGGTGATAGACTGAAACTAACGCAGGAGTACACTTGATTTGACTAGTACTACCTACGCAGGAGATGATGCAGATCCCACACCAAAAATAAAATATGCCCACCGAATTTCTTACAAAGCCACAAATAATATTTTCCCAAAAAAATAATTTTCTCAAAAATATAAAAAAAATTCCCCAAAATTATCAACAAATTGTAGAAAATATTTTTCTGAAAATATTTTTTTTGCAAAATTATGAAAATCGTACTGTTTGGGAGGCTGTTCCAGCAAAAATTTTTTTTGCCTCAAAAACAATTTTACCCAAAATCGACGAATTTATAGTCAAAATTCATCTGCGGAACCTTCTGAATTCAACCATGAGGTTATTGAAACCTCAATCTACACCTAGCAAAAAACTTCAAGCCAAAATATCACCCTCGGATCTAAGAAGGAATCAACAACACCTGGAGTGCTCTGATTTCATGCAGGAGTAAATGGTGACTCCTCAACACCCCCAAGATCAGTTGCAACCAAAACCACTTCCACAAGAGAGAGAATGGCAAGAAAGCTTGCTTCACAATGCAAGATTGATTAATGGCTGAATTGTTATTAATTGCTATATACATGAGATGCCTTGCTTATATGGGCAAGGTTGAAATGTAGTAGTGAACATGATGTTAAAAAATTTCATAATCCTATGACATGAGACAACCAACAACCTAATCACCTAGGAAATGATGCATCCTAGCTAGATAAGATAAGTTCTATATAAGCCAACTAAGCTTCTAGAAAGAATCTTTTATCATGAGTAAACTTAACCATGTGAATATGTCCCCTAATTACCTAGTGAATGAATTAGCTAGGTACAAGACAATTATTCACACCAACAATTACCATATTATTAAAGGAAACCAACCATTACAATGTAATTGCATCTTTAAATGAATTATTGAAATTTCTATGCAACATAAAACTATCACCATGATCCATAAATCAAGCTTGATCTCTTTAAAAAATTCACCCTTAGAAACCTCGGGTTTATCTACCTCGAATAGATTTTAGCGATGGAATCACCTTTGGGGAATCTGCCCTAGAGTAGATTTTTGTGAAATTCTAGAGGACCAAGAAAATTCCCCACAGGTGGATTTTAGCGAAAGATAAAATACCTAGCCAAAACTTGGTTCTACCATTTCTAACCTCAAGATGGATCATCATTCATCATTCCTCAAAATTTGATCAACAAGCACCACTTACATTTTTCAACCTCAAGGATTTTCACTAGGAACAGATTTGGGGAAATCTAAGGTTGAGGTATTTTCACGAAAGAATAAACCTCCAAAGAATGCACCCTTAGATGGATTCCATGAAGAACACAAGGCTCAATTAAATCCATGAAGGATGGAATTTCATGAAAGAAAAGATTGTCAGGTTTTTTCATTGATGACAAATTTTCCCAATGTTCCCACTTTTCACTTGTTCTTTGAAATCATAAACTTGGTAGCCTTTTCTCACTCGAAACTTTCCTTAAATTTGAAATGTCTTTCCTTAAAAATAGAATTAAATTTGAATTCAAGTATCATCATCAAAATACACCAAATTTCAATACTTAATTATCTTTAAATGAATCACTCATAGTCAATTCCTTTGAATAAACTAGAGTTCAAGGGCGACTTCATTTTATAAGCTCAATTCACATACCTAGAGAATGGAAAAACCTATCTCATAATCACCAATACACACCTAATGGGATATGCACAGGTGGAGTCTAAAATGCTAACTTCATTAAAAGCACGGGTGCCCTAATCTCACTTGCAAAATACTAAGAACCCTAGTTCAAGGGTGATGACCTATTCCATTAAGCTCAAAAAAATGATAATAAGAGCAATGTCCAATCATTTATAAACCCACAAAAAATGACCATTCATAGGATTGAAACCAAATGAAGAAGCAAAATCTAAAGAAAATGGTGATGCTAAATGTAAGCGATGCAAAAATGCACCATTGATTACCAAAGATGAGTCAATAAATTGATTAGACCCATAAGAAATCATGAAAACCCTACCTCTAAGCTTGGAAATGTGAAGCAATGATGAAAATCCAACTTGGAACCTTAGCTAATGACTAGCAATTAAAAGCCAATCCTCAAATTTGTAGCTTCAACAACTGTAAGAATGCCTCCAATGCTCTCCTCAAATGCATAAGTTAAAATGAATATCAAATGGAAAACAAGAGCATAAATCGACCTCCCAAAATGGAAATAAATGAAGATTATGACAACTGACAAGTGATAAATTTATTAGCAAGACAACACACCGAACTTCAGGGATTCAAGGCCAAGACAGATTTGGGAAAATCCATCACCGAGGGATTATCCCAAACATCTAGACACTCAGGGAATCTACTAGGGCATGGATTCTGCAAAACTTAATCCCTCAAGAAAATCTGTGTAGGATGGATTTACATGACCAATCCACCCTTTTGAAAAAATACACCTAAGATGGATTTCCATGAAACTCACCATAACTTGCACAACTCACTACCTTAGCAAAATTTTCATTAAGTACCCAAGTTGAAGGCATCATCCAAGACTAGAATGTTGGAAGATAAGACACCTAAAGTCTTGAGATTCAATCAAGTGAAGTGAACCAAAAATTTAGAGGAACCTATCCCTTACAGGGAAAAGGTTATACCTATGGTGGAAACCAGAAAAAAAAAAGCAAGCAAAAGAGGGTTCTTGCATTTGCTGGGGCGTGTGTGCAAAAAGTGCACAAAAAATGGTAAATTTTCTAGGGTTTTGATGAAAAAATAGAATCAAAAACCCAAAAGTTATGGTTTCAATCCTCACATTAGGTCAACAAATAAACTAAAGGTTCAAAACCAATGAACAAGCTAGGCCTTAGTGCATTGAAAATCCAATTGTGTGTGAATGCATTAATTTCCTTCCCCAAGCTACTGCAAGTGACCAAGTTCAGCCAAGTTAAGCTACATAAAGATTATAACTTCAAAAGCAACCTGGATAGAGCCTCGCTACCAGTTAGTCATCCATAGCCCTAATGAGGTTATTGTTGTGATTCTCCCGAACATAGCTCTACTACCAGCTAGGCATCCAAATCCCCAATAGAGATGTTCAGATCCTCCTAAAAAGTTGATTTTTTTAAATTTTCAATATTTTATTTTCTTTTCTTTTATGATTGTTTCTCTTTTCTTTTTTTCACTTCTTTTCAATTTAGCCTATAAGCAATGAAGCTTACACTCAGAATTGAGAATCACAGTGGCACTGAAGCAAAAATATAAGATTTTACACTTAACAAGACCTTACAAGGAATCTAACAACATCCTTAGGATTCTTAAGATGTGTGTAAGATGTAAGATTTGATTACTTTCAAGAACTAACTCAATCCAATGACTTATCCATTTTATACATTTAGCACATGGGACACTAAATAGAGGATTTATACCATCCCATCTAGAAAACTAACTAGATTTTGTAAAGGAAATACTCAAAGAATACCTAGATAGATAGTTGTGTAGACCAGACACTTCACCCAACCAAAAGATTGGGAAAACCCCAAAACAAAAACAAAGAAAGCAAAGCAACCTACACTAACCAAAAATAAATAAAAAACAAACCAAAGTAGAGCAAACTAAAAGAGAGCCAACACATAAACTAACTATTTACAAGAATAAGCTACAATAACTCAAGCAAGAAAATAATGCTTTAAATATTTCCCATTGAAAGGCAATGGGACATCCTCTCCAGTGATGGTTTTGAGACAGAAAGCATTATCCCCTAGGATCTCAGAAATCTAGAAAGGGACAAGCCATAGCTTGTCAAATTTTTGTGTTCCCATTTCTTTTCATGAGCTTTGTCCCAGTACAGAACTAGGTCAAAAATTCTAAAAGCTTTGATCTTAGCTCTACAATCAAACCATCTCTTAACAATACCCTAGTTCTTGGAAAAAATTTCTAAAGCTTTGTTTCTTTTCCTTCAAGTTGTAATAGTTCAACTAGGTGGGTCTCTAAATGCTCCCCTTCCTCATAATACCTGTTGATAAATTGGAGAGTAGGGATTCTCAATTGAATAAGAAATATAGGCTCAAGTTCATAAACCAGATGGTAAGGAGAGGTACCTAGTGAAGCTTTCTATCAAGTACGGTCTTCCCACAAGGAAAATATTAACTGAGTGTGTCATTCCCTTGGATTTTTTTCAATTAACTTATGAATGACAATGAGCAGGTTTTTATTTGTAGATTCTGCCAAACCATTTCCTTGGGGATAGTAGTTAGATGCAAACTTAATAATGATGCCATGATCAAATTCCCACCCAGAGAATTTCAAAGATGCAAAGGCGGGTCCATTATCACACACAACAACAAAAGGACAACCAAAATGATTGATAATCCAACCTTTAAGAAAATTTATTACTACCTCTATTGTACATTGCTTGCAAGGAATTGCTTCAATCCACCTAGTAAAGTAGTCGGTAGTAGTTAAAACATACATGTGTCTAGTGGAAGATGGTGGGTTGATGGGACCAATGAATTCCAACCCCCATTGTGAAAAAGGTCTTACCTCAATCACCAGTTGTAATGGTAAAGCAATGTTCCTTTCTCTAGTAGCAGAGGTTTGACAAATATGGTAGGTTCTTACATGATTGTGTGTATCTTTGAATATAGCTGGCCAATTGTATCCAACACGTATGATCTGATTTGTAGTTTCCATTCCTAATCCATGACCCATACCATACCTATCATGAAGCTCAATCATAACTCGAGTGGCCTCCTCTTTTCCCAAGAATCAAAGATATATCCCTTCATGATTCTTCTTATAGATAACTCCCCCTTTAAGCATGTAATTGGAACTCTTTAAACATAGCACTCTCCACTACACTGGATTTGGGTGATTAGGACACTTTTGATTCAACAAGTAGTAAACCAAATCATCATACCATTCATTAGGTGAAGTATCCTAGAGATGGTATTGTTGTGCTATAACTTCTAGGCTTGTTTCAGCCATCATCCTCATTAAAGCTTGTCCTCTTATCAATTTCATTGGTTGAATATAAATATCATATTCCTATAACATAGTGATCCACTTAGCTCTTCTTTCACCCATTTCACTTTGCATTAGTAAGAGTTTCATTGTTGGATTGGGAACTATTGTAAATACCTTATTTCTTAAAATGTAATGCCTAATTTTCTTAATTCCTCTAACCAATGCATAGGCCTATTTTTCTACATTTGGGTACTTCAACTTAGCATCCCTAAATGGAATACTCATAAATTCTATCAGATGCTCATTTCCATCATCTAAATTTTGTGTTAGCATACTGGCGCGGGGATGATCTGATGCAAAAATGGATTCAAATAATTTGGACTCGCCAACATGGGAGAAACAATAATGGATCTCTTTATTTCATCAAATGCATGGTTCACTTCAGTAGTCCACTCTACCTTTTCATCTTACTTTAGCATTGCATTTAGTGGCTTAACTATTTCTACAAACCCAATGATGAATTTTTGAATGAAATTGATTTTCCTGAAGAAATACTTCATCTCCTTGCTAGCAAAGGGTTGTATCTTCAAGATTGCTCAAATTCACTCAGGATAGATAGAGATGCCATGTTCAAATATTACATGACCCAAGAGCTTCCCTTATGTTACCCTGAATATACATTTTTTGGGATTGAGGGAGATGCTAAGTTACCTACACCTCTAGAAGACCTTGCACAAATCTGAAATATGATCCCCCCTATTCTTAGAGAAAACTGTCAAGTCATCCATATAGATAATGATGCACTTTCCAATTATATCCTTGAAGGAAATATCCATAGCCCTCTAGAAAGTGGCTCTTGTATTTATTAGCCCAAATGGAATTCTTTTGTAAGCAAATGTGTCCCACTTTGTTGTAAAATCAATCTTATGCATGTCCTCACATTGCACCATAAACTGGTTGTAGCCTAAATAACCTTCCAGAAAAGACATCATTTGTGACCCATTCACAATATGTAAAACTTCATCCAATGATGGTACTAGATAGTTATTTTTTTTCAAAGCACAATTAAAGTTTCTAAAATCCACACCTAGCCTTATCTCACCATTCTTCTTGTGGACTAGAACCAAATTATCCACCCACGATGAATGTCTGGCTGGGAAAATGATACGAGCAGATAATAATTTATGTACTTCTTTCTGAAGGATGGGATCTAATAATGCATTAATAGACCTTTTCCTTTGTCTAAATGGCCTTGTTGTTACCTAAATTTCACTAATATCTCATTCAAGTAGAGCTCTTAGATTTTAAACTAAGAGAAAAGGTACATTTTGTTAGCTTTCCTACATTACATTCAATTGTATAAATAGAAAAATAAAAAAAAATTACAAGATTATTGTAACAAATCATTCCATTTATTCAAGTGCATGTAACAAAGAGAATATTTACACAAATATTTCTAAGAAGTAATCTTTATTGAATGTAAGAATGCTCATTGTCTAACACAAGCCATGAGATAAACTTTCCTTATTCAATAAAAATTAATTATACATGAATAAGTAAATGTAAATATGTGCATATAAAGAGAGTAACCAGTCATTTCCTGAGAATGATTGGTTCAAGGTGTGTTTTGCTTTTCTTTGCTACTGATCTGAGATGCTTGTCCCTCCTAGTTCCTCTTGTTCCTAGTTCCTGCATCTGGAAATAGCAATGGGGTTAGAGCAATGCTCTAAACAATGAAAGATCAAAAACATTATATGAACATACACCTATTCATGTATAGATTGATCTCAATGAGAATTAAAAAAGAAGTGCATACTTTAGGTGTTTAGGAAAACCATCAAGTCAATATACACACCTAAAACATGCATTTTTTTCTAACTTGTTTGCTTCATGTGCATGTATAGAAAAACAAATGTTGTTTTATCAAATTTCAGCATGTGGGATAAATGTGGCTCCCACAAGGGTTGAGCCCAGTGCGCATATAAAGGACTACAATCAAAATGATGACAACTTGCAGATTGGAAGTGTACAATAACATGGTGGAATTCAAGATTAGAGTCTATTTGAGTCAACATGTAGTCTATTTTTGTTTCAACATGGAATTGAACTGAATTAGTCACCTCATGGTTTACTTGAACAATCATACATCACCTATGGTAATGTATTTCTGATCATTGTCATAGAGGCCATATCATTAAACAGGTGAATCATAAATTATTAGTTCAGTCGGTTGAAATACAATCATAAGTCATCAATGAAGTAATGAGTCATAAATGCAATACAAAGCAATAATGATATCATGACATTACATATGTACAAGTTCTTTATCAAGAGATGCAATTACTTTTGTTTGTTTCCTATGATGTTAAAAATGAAGAATGAACAAAAGACTTCATGGTGACTATACATAATAGCTTGTTGTTAGGAAGAGATGTACTCATCCAAGATTAATGAAAGAAGAAAAATAGTAGCACCTAGCAATTTGAACTTTTAGCATAACATCAAAATGCTCATATAGATAAATAGAATGACATTTGACAAAGACAGTAGTCAAGATTGGATGTTAATATTATGATTAAAATACACTATAGTGTTATCAAAATTGAGCAATGGTGCTATCAAATATAGTCACATGGAGCAGATGGAATAGAAGGAGCACCAATTTCATGCTTTTATCTTCACACTTGTATCATTTAAAATAGTTTCACATGAATGACAACCTATGAAATAAGAGAATATTAAAGGATAGAAGGATAATATTTTTTTAAAATGCTCTACATTTTCTACTTTCAACTAGGAATCAAACAATAATAGGGTGTTTCAAAGGAGGAGATAACACCATATGCAGAGGGGTTTTGAAAAATTCATCTACAAAATCACAATTTTTTCACAACCTGTAAAGAAGTATGGACATAGTCATGGGACCTCAAAGAAAAATGAGGTCTACAACTGAATGATTAAACAAATCTCTTCAACTATCTACAAAGAAAAAGAAAACCTAGGAATGAAAAGAATCACAAAGACCCACAATCATGAGGATACAAAGAGTTTTTCTTAGGAGAAAACATATGTCTGTAGATATCAAGGCCACAACTCAAAAAACAAAGGACAAAAAATCTATAAGAGATGTTGAGCATATAGTAATGAATGGCTATTAAAATGAAAAGGAATTCATAGTTGATCTTAAAATCTAGGTCATTCGTGAAGTAGAAGAGCTTTGGAAGCTCGTAGCCATGTTCTTTTCTTTCATTTCTACATGAAAATAAAACACAAAATCTCAGATTACAAAATTCAAGGATCGATTCTAGAAAAACTAAGGTTTTACATCTACAAATTGGTAGAGCCACGGCCATGATAAAACGTTAGGTTTTCAAGCTTTTATTTTCCATGGAGTAGATGTAAATCCTCATAAGATAACATGAAAGCTACAAGAAGTACAAAATATAGAGAATAAAAAGAAAGTCGTGGCCATATGCAACCTGAGAAAGCATTTTACAAAGATAATCCTTAGCTTGCAATGAAATATTAAAACCCCAACCTTTTGTAAGTTAAAAACCCATCATTTTTATGCAAAAAGTACCCAAAATGGTTGAGGTCATGGCTAGTAAGAACATAGGAAACCCTCAAAATAGTGAAAGCAATAAACCAAAAATAGAGAAATACATTATAGTGGTGACTATTAAAGAGAACTCTCTATATTTTCAAAGGAAAAAGATAGGAAAGTTGAGATATTTATCTTAGAAAATATCACTAGAAAATTTCAAAAAATGAAGGGAATATATCATAATACAGAGAAAGCAAGGAGAAGCGACAGATGTCACTGCCATAAGAAAAAAAAATTACTCACAAACTAAAATCCCATGACCTGTGTGTTAATGGAAGGTTTTCTTCTATAAACCCTGGGTTTGTTTCATAAAAAAAGCATTAAATATTACATGGAAACTGAGAAATGATTGTAGAAAGTAAAACATCAGAGTATTTGAATCATGATTTAGAGTTTCAGCTAGAAATCAAGCTCTTTTTTCTCATCAAAAGCTACAAAAACAATAGGTAATATCAAATAATGGCTTACCTGAAGGTTAATTGTTGGCCTATGCCTGATCTCATATCTCTGTAGCCACAGATTCCTCCTAAAAAAAATTGTAGAAAAAATACAATGAAAACCTTGGCGGTGATCAAACTTCTTCAAGAAGCTTCTTGCAAAATGAAGTAAATATTTCATCTTTTTCCTTTTGTTTCTTAGGGTTCAATACCCTAGTGATGACCAATAAAATATTGGCATTTTTCCTTCTTTTAATTAAAATGAAATATCACTAATTGGACCTATGGTTTTATGCCTTATTACCTCGAAAGTTTTTTCCTTATCTATACCATGTCATAAGTCTTTTGACTTTTAACATTTGTTTTGACCTTATTTTTGGTGAAATTCTTAGTTATTTTATTTTGCATTTGCTTACATTGTAAAATACTTAATTAAGTGATGATTTCATAAATCGCTTAATTTAAGTTATTATTTTAAATGCAAAAATAGGAGCATGTGTTTATATGACTAAGTCATGAAAAGAGATGAAGATATGTTTGTATTTATGCTCTTACAAGAATCTAGGGAGGTTATTTGCAATTTGTAAACATGTGGAGAAAATATAGAGACCTTTACTCATCTTGTTGGAGGTTGTTTTAACCTTTTAAAGTACATTTGAGAGCATATAGGCATCAATTTATTGAGTCTTCATGTTTCACATAGTCATGCTTGAATTTTTCACCCATTATGAGCTCTTTTGGTGAGAATATAGGTGTTATATTTTTGGATCTTGAGGGGAATCCGACCTAAGGAAGCTTCTAGCTCCTTGTTTAGTGCAACTATTTGGAGTTGAAGCATATAGTTTCTTTTGTAACTCATTTTTTAGTTAGTTCTTGATATGCATTTTTTACTTAGTGACTTTTAGAGTCCTCTGTCAGATTTTGCAAACCTTTGTAACTCATATGGACATGAAATATAGTGTAGACCTTGGGAATCATTGAATGGAGTTATTTTTTCCTTCATATTTTTTCTTCATTGTGTGCACCCTAATTGACTAAATTACTTGTGAAATATATTTCCCATTTCCTGGTAATTGTGTCTCATATTAAGCACCTTTTTTGCAGAGAATGTGTTGTTGCAAGTTATAATCTGTGTCAGGAATGTAGATTTTTTTTAGCTATGAAGTCTAGTTCCTCCTGAAAACTCGTGCATTAAACCTATTTATAAAATACTTATGCAAAGCACATACATATAAGTTGTGCAAGTTTTTTTTTCAAATCATTAATGTATGCAAGTGTATTGAAATCTGAATTTCCAATTCAAGTAACATTTAGGTGTATCACCATAGAAATAGTGTTTTTATGAGTTTTCATTTTAAATATTTCCATCTCCCTTTTCCTTCAAATCATTAGATTAGGTGATACCAAAAGGAAGTTAGCCTTCTCATGAGGTTGACCTTTGTTTATAAGTAACCCACAACTTTAAAGGTCTTCCCATGTTTTTCTCTGAATTGTTGAACATTAGGTTCAATAGGGTACATTTTTAGTAGATAACACTTGCATCAAGCTTCAAAGGAATAGTATGTGTGATTATTGATGTATCGTAAGTTTTCAAGTCTTCATAGCTCTGGGCTATAACATCTTGATATGTGTGTAATGGATCTATTAATCCTTTTCTTTCTTTTGGAGTGCATACTTTTTCAATGAACACATTCTTTTCACCTTCTAGAGTGCCCATGTTATAACCATCACATTGACTAGCTATTGAGTCCTTTGCCTATTGATCTTGGTCCCTAATTTTATCCAAGTCAAAGATACTTTCTAGTTGTACCATGCCTCTAGATATTTTATTCATCTTGAGGTTGATTACTCCTATATCCAGTTCCATCTCTTGAGGTTTTGTTTCATCGATTACTTGAGAAGTAAACACATCCGAAATAATAATGAAGTACAAAATATGCTTATCATATTTGAACACCTAAAAGTTCATCATTATCTGGTATAGAAGGGACCAGGGTAAGTTCAACTGTGAATCTTTTCAACCCTGACAAGGATAATGAATTCAGTGTGCTAGCTTACTATGCCAAAGCATCTACAATATTACTCTTTCTTATGAGAATTAGTTGGATGTTAAATGCATCAAACCCCTCTATCAGGTCCCATATCCTATGCATGTAATTGGTCATCCTTCTGTCATGGTAAGAGTATTTTTTCCTTACTTTCTTGACCACTAATTAAAAATCTCCAAAAACTTGCAAATATTTGACCTTCTTTCTTAGTGCCATGAGTAACCCATGTATCAATGCCTCATATTCAACAACATTGTTCATGCATTGAAATTTTAACCTATGTGCAACAAAGAAATTTTTACCTGTTGGGATTATTAATTCAAATCCAGACCCCACTCCTTTCTTAGACTTGGAACCATCAAACTGTAAAGTATAGAATTTAGCAGAATGCATACCTCTTGGACCCTTTGTTCTCTTACTTCTACTCGATGAAGGATATTCTTGTACAATAGGTTATTTACCCTTTTGCTCCCTTGGAATTTTATGTAGCTCAAGTTTGACTGTCAGAGGAGGATTGATGCATTTCTTAATCTACTCAATAGAAGTTTGACAGGGACAACATTCTAATTCAAGATGTGAAGCATTGTGCACTATACACCAATTGGGAAATAATAACTGTTCAAAATTCATTTTCCCTCCTAGATTAATTTTATCTTCTATACACTTCTATACAAACTCCTAGAAGATGTCCAAAAAACTAAGATTTCCATCATTCTACTCAGATTCTTCATCTAGCTTAACTATGACTTTTGTACTACTAGAACACAGTCAAATCCTTAGGCATGTCATGCATCACCAATACTTCCTCTACTTCTAATTCATTAACAGCTGCTACTAGGATATAATTTCCTAGACTTTCCTTAGAAACCAACACTTTGTTTGATGTGTTTTGATATTCAGTGATCAAATATTTTAATCTTGGTTCTTGTTCAATCTTAACTTGATTGTGAACTCCCTTCCATAGAAACCACATGAGAATGATTTGTGGAGGTATACCCATTAAGAACACTCATGAAATCCCTTCCTAAAATCATTGTGTAAGCATCTGGTATATTAGCCACCTGACTATTGATAACTTGTTGCATGCATGGGTTTGATGCAACCTGCATCAGAATCATGTTCAATTCACCTAACACACTTACCAAAGTCGCATCTAATCAAGTCACCTTTCACTGGGAAGGGGCAAGGGTGATTCCTAAGGCACTGCAAACAGAGAAAGGAATGGCATTTTTGGATGCTCCAAAATCCGATAAACAATTATGCATATTCTTTCCAAATATATGAATGGAGATCAAGAAGGGATAATTATCTTGTTTAGCCTAAAAAATACTCACTAGAGAATCAACTTGATCCACTTGAGTCTTGTCCTTGTATCTACTCCTATCTTTTGTTTGCACCCAGGTTTGATCTTTAGTAGGCTAATTAGCCTAATCCTTAGCTAGTTGTGGATTTTGTCTTTCTAGTGACTTCCCTAACTATTGGTTCGGTAAGACCAACTATTTTCACAATAGAATCTTGTGGATACCAAGGGGATACATTATCATTTAATGAACCAAATATAACACTTTTAATGGTTGGAACTCTTAACAAATCAAAAGTTGAAAGACGCGCCTTTGCCCTCCTGAGTTCCTCAACCACATATTCACCCATTTTAGTCATAGTCATATCATTCTAAGTATTCCTAAGTTGTTCCCCTTGTTTTTCCTTAACAACATCAGCATGGTCTCCCTTGGAATCATTAGAGGACCCTCCTTTAGAAAAGTATTGATTTGGCACATGGGGATAGGAAGGGTTGTTACTTGCATTTGGATCCAGTGGTATGTTAAAGTTGTTTGGAGGAGTGGATGTGGTAAAAGGCTCACAAAATTTCCTATTCCTCAAATCATATGGACTAGTCCTTTGATGGAACATCTGGACTTCATCTATTTTATGCTCCTCTTCCTCTAAAGGACTGTTATCAACTATGTTATTACCTTTGAATAATTGGGATACTGATTCTTTATTACATACCTATTTTGACTTGATATTTTTCTCCACCAACTCCTCTTTAGGTCTATTTACCTCCCCCCTTGGAAAGGGAGCATTATTTAATACCAACATGGGATATTCATATGGATCAAAGGGAATTATCTCCTACCTATTTGTACCACTACCAGCAACTTGTTGGACTTCCATTTGGAATAAAGCAATTGTCTTTTGGAATTTGGGGCAATCAAATTCAGAATATTTTTTTGTCTTATGAATTCTACAATATCTAGCTAATGCAGCCCCAGCCAGAAGGACTGTGCTTGTTGAATTCTCTTGATTGAAAGGCTAATCCAAGGGTGTAGGGACTCCTCCATTATTAGGCCTAGTAATCCAAGCCCTATTCTGCCTTAAGGGTGCCCCTCCATCAAAAAATTTTCTTCTATCAAAACCTTGTCCCTGACCTTGCCCCCTTCCAAAGTTTTGTCCTTGTCCATGGGAAAATATCTATTCTCTATTATAATTAGATTTTATGCTTTCTTGTGCAGCCTATAGTTGACTATTCTAATTTCTTAGGTATGTGACCTCCATGGATAACTTCTTAACTTATTGGTTCAACTCATCTAGCCTCTCTTTATCTATATTTCCTTTTGTTGGCATAAAACTTGTTGAACCTTATGAATAAATAAGGGGAGGGACTGAACTTTGTGATTGATTCAACACCTTAGAATGCTATAAATAAGATAGAATGTTAGATAGTTGTTGAGGGAAAGTTGTCTACCTAGAATTCTGCAAATAGGGAGGAAGTGGTTGGGCTTTATTTAGTGGAGGATCTAGGTGTGGGACCAAGGACATATGAAGAACTAGATTCATCATATGGGTCGAGTTGGCAAAATCTTGGTTCAACCCTTGGACTTGTCCTGGGTGAGTAGTTGGTCCTAAAGAAGGAAAGGGTCCTGCTATATGTTGCCTTAAATTTGTGCTTTCCTTAACTACCTCTACATATGTATCAATCAATGTATCATGGGTTTAATGCATTCTCTTAATAAATGTGGAAGTGAGACTATTTAGGGCCTCATAGTAAACACCCCTAGATGAAGCATCATCTAGCGCATATAGTCACTGTAATCAGATGTAGGCATGATGGAACATATTATTAAATGAACTTATGGGTTCATTTGGCTCTCTCTTGACTGACATGAATTGCAAATATAAGTCATTTGGACTAATGGGAATTTTTAACTTTTGTAGGAAGGAATTTTCCATTTGATTCCAACTAGTAATAGAATCAGCAGGTAGGTGATTGTACGAATAGAATTCTTCCTCACCCAAGGAATAGGGAAATAGCCTACAAGCCACAACTTCATGATTGATAAACCTATCCCGAAGAGAAGTTTGAAAGAATTAGATATGCTCCTTAGATGCTCTATTAAGGTCATTGACATGAAACTTTCAACAAAAGTGCTCAATATTTGTAGGCATTGCATTGTAGTTGTTGAAGAGTAGGGGTGAGTGGTTATTAGCCAGAAAATCCATTGGTGGTGGTGGAGGTCATAATGGTTGATTGATTAGATTTTGAGGTTGTTGAATGGGAATGGGAGTGGATTTAGTGGGGGTGTGTTAAAATTTAGATGATGAAGGGATAGATGAAGAAGATGTCCAATTGGGTGAAGATGATGACATTGCCTTCCCTTTATTGGTCCTTCTTGACCTATTTGGGACTCCTAACTCTTGAAAATATCTTTCTGTTGTAGATCTAGTCTGCCTTATAAATTTCTAGAGAGATATGGATGATAGAAAACACTCCATCTTTGTTCAATCATACTTCCTTCTAGAACCAATCTATTAATGGTGTTTTTAGCACTACAGCAACTCAGACATAATACAAGTATCCCATCACTCTTGAAAGGTAAATTTCTATTAGTAAGCCTCAAGAAATAACCCCAAGGTCTCTAATATTAAGTCTTGACAATGCAACAAACAATTCAGTGATAATGTGAAAATGCTAGTAATCACAAGGGACCTTAGAAATAAAATATTGGAAGCTTCAAACTCATCGAATATAATAATTATGGAAATGCTTTATAAACCTTTTTCTAACAATAATTTTAAAGAAATAGAAAAATATAAGGGTTTAAGAGAGATATCTAATCAAAACCTAAGATAAAATGTACAAATAATAGAGTGTTCAAGATGGACCAATCTTCCAAAACCATTTTTTTCTTAACCTAGATCAAATCCATAGTATCACAAATATAGTGCAATCTCCAAAGGAACTAAATATTTTCATATTGTAAATATTTGATCATGCATCAAACATTCACAATAGAGCTTAAGTGAAAAATGGCGTAGGCCTAGGCTAACTTTACACAATAATCCACAAACAATAGATTACTAAAAGTATGGACTGAAGATTCCTCAACACCTCAAAAACTTTATCATAAATACAAATGAACTACAACTAGTTCCAATATTTACCATAAAACACTTACTCAAAAGATAACAAACTAGAGTCACAAGAACCATGTATAGATGAAATAACACAAAGAAGAACACCAAAAGACAATGCCTTCACTTGCATTAACTTCACCAATAACTTGCAACAATTCAAGTTTCTCAAATTTAATAGTATTAATAACTTAATAACTATTAGCTATTTTCCCTTCACTATTCGATATCCACTATCAACCTTACAAATGAGGAAGAGGCTTCTATTTATAGAGTTTCACAAAGCATGTCTGCCCAAGAGGAAAAATAAAATTAAGTTTCTATTAGGTTAGCCTTATCATCTTTTAAACTTCCTAGCTTAATCTTCCAATAAAATATTACAAAGTTGGCCCCAAAAGGAAATTTTTTAGTTAAATAAAATCTCATCCCAAAAAAGTAGGCATGATTGACTTGTTTCCTTGGAAAACTAAAAAAAAGTAGATTTTTACAATGGTGCTAAGTTGGGTCATCCTCGTCTTTTTCTTCTCCATTTTTGGAAATTTCTTTGAATTTTGTAAGCACATCTTCCAAGTCGGCTAGGTCTTGAACTGGAATAAATTTTATTCTTAAATTTATTTCCTTTATTTCATCTTCATATTTAGCCAAAGCCTTTTACCATTCTATTTGCATTTCTTGAATTTTATCCAGATTGGAGATGTAGATAGTTGTGTCCTCAAGTTGATCTTTGGTGATGGGAACATTTTTATTTGGAGAATATACCTTGTGCCACCATTTCTTCAATTGATTAACATTTAAATTTTTTTTCCAAAGTTCCTCCTTTTAATGAAAATCTCTAAAAATGCAACATAGCTATCATATATCTCCTTTATTTTACCCTGGATATTTTTCATCTTCTTAAGGGATTTGATCATAAGCTCCTACATATAATTTCATACCTCAATCCATTCCATTGATTTAGCTATATCATCTGAGGTAAAGATGTTCTTCTTGATGAATTCTTCCTTTGGAGTCTCTATAATTTTCTTCAACTTAGAAATAGTGGCATCATCTAACTTTTGACAATATGATGGAAATTGAGAAGTATCCTCTAGAAAATATGTGACTTTCTCATAAGTATGCAATATCTTTTCAAAAATCCCATCCCCACTTTTTCTCACATTAACCAACCATTCTTCGGTGACCTATGAGGATTCCCTCATCCTTTCAATTTCAGAAACTACCTACTTTGACAATAAACCCTTAGAGAATGAGGTTCCTTCTCCAAAATGAGTTTGTAGGGGTTTGATCAAATGTTGCACATACCTTTGTACCTTCCTCAACTATCTTTTCAACTCCTCTTTGGCCTGGGTTTCACTGTCCAACCTCTTCAATATGGTCTAAATTGATTCCTGGAGGTTTTCCTTTTCTTTCTCTTTAGTGGTGGGACCAAGATTAATGGTTTTCACCTTATAATTTGAAGGCCTAATATCATCTATGTATTGGTCCTCAATAGGAGTGGCAATTTGGACTTGACCCTATTATTGAATTCATCTCTTGCAAATTTGGAGATTGCCCTGGTTTTATTCCTCTCTTTTGGTTGAACCCAATTAGCTAGGAACTTGTCCAAATTAGGAATATTTTCTTCAATAATGATTGGTTTTGGTTTCAACCTCTCATTGAGCTAGTCAGGAACATCAGATTCTACATTTTCCTGAGAGACACCTTGTTCTTGTTGATTCTCAGAGGGATGATATTCACCATCTTTTTGACCTTTATCATTTTCCTCTGCATCATGCTTCTTCTCATTTGTATCCTCTTCATCAACTTCACTTTCATACTCTTTCATTCGAGGTTGGGAAGGCATTTCCATCATTAGGTTTGATGTTTCCTCTTTTCTTTGTACTTCTATGACATTCTCCTCTATTTTCTTCTTGAAATTATTCAACTCCCCACTTTTTGGTGTAGACACATCCTCATCTTCATATTCCTCTTCTAGATTTCCCAAGACATTTTCTTCATCATGAATAGTATCCTCATCCACTTGCATGTTTTTCATAGGGGAATTAGGAGGAATATTATCTCCTTTAGCTACTTTCTTTACTTCTTCTTAAGCATCATCAATAGATGCCTCTTCATTGTCCTTATCATGCTCATTCATCATTTCAATAACATCCTCTACAAGGATAGTTTTATGTTTTGGAGAGTTTTTTCACACATACATGTGAGGCTTCTCTCTTGAACTTTCTAAATCAACCACCTTAACATGAGCATTGCTTTCCTGATTTTCTTTTTCCTTCTTAGAATTTTATTTATCCATCTTCTTGCCTTTTGTGACAAGTACTCACTTCTTAGAGGGTTGTTCTTCCTCAGTCCATTTTTAAGTAATCTCTTTTGAAGGTTTCTTAGCCTTGGCAATAGGTTGCCTCTTTTTTTTTCCCTTTGCTTGGATCCCAATTCTTCTTTTAATTTTGAATTGTATATCCTCTATTTCTTCCTTTGAATGAGCTTCAGTAGTATCATCCTTCCTAGTATTTGCTTCTTCTTCCTAATGGGATTCAAGATATCCCATCAAATCATAGGTGAACTTAGTTCCATCTACCTCTAAGTCCAAATTTTTATGTTTCACCCATAACTTAGAATGTTTTAACATAGGGACATTAAGTATATTTAAATCAACAACCTCCTCTTCAGACCAATTCACATTAGGGAGTGTCTTATCCTTATGCTGCTCAAAATCATGGTGTTGTAGAAGATCCTCTTCATCATTAACCTGGTCTGGAACATTGGCCACTCTGTGAAGTCTAACTAACTTCAAGGAGAATCTAGAGCATTTCCCCCTAATCACCTCAAATTCATCCTTGTAATTATCCCAATAGTCTTCAAGATGGTCCCTATGCTTAAATTCTCTATTGGCCATCTTTTGTTCAACATCACAAGGACAAGTTCCCTCTATCTGAATGTGAATACAAATGGAAATTAAAAATATTGTTTTCTAAATGGTGAGCACTCTGAATGGAAGGATAGGCTTCCAAACCTCAAATCCTCAAAGGGAAATCTCCTCCAACCCCTATTCAGTGCATATTCTTCATAATAGTATCAAATGCTACAACCTATTGTGATACTTCTAATGATATGAGCTTATGAGTTGGGTACCTTGGAAGTCTCAAGGGTAATGTTGGTAAACCATGCACTCTGAGATAAGAGAATCTTGTAAATTAGATGAACTAATAACCATACTTCTTAATTAGATCAATTGCATCTACAGAAAACCTAACATTGATTGCATCCTGAAGCATCCTTGTGATGTACATGAAAAAATCATTATTGGCCCTCCTATAATTGGAAGTATGGAATTGCAGTTGAGGGTATACATCACAAATTATATCTTTACCTAGAACTCCTTTGCAACTTAGACCTCTATATTTCTTCTTTCCAACAATAAAATATATAAGATATGAGGTCATGGTAAACTTCTTTGTGTCCTACACACTCCTTAACTGCATATTCAAGTTATCACTAATGATTCTAGCCTAATGGTAATGCACCCCCTTTACAATTTGGGATATGACATAGAACATCCACTCCTTGAACATGAAAGATTAATCCAATCCCATGACTCTTCCCAAAAGGGTGATCATAACATTATATTCTTGTTTAGAATCTACTCTGTATAGTTGTTTGGGAAACTTGGAGTAGTGGGACTTTGGTTTTTCAATCCAATTACTATTCATGATATCTAAAGCCTTATTGGGGTCTTTCTGATAAAACTCCTCATCTTCTTGGATGTTTATCTTTACCAACTTATGATGAGAACCGATGTTGAAAGTTCCTACTATGAACTCCTCAGTTATGTTTGCTACTATTCTTCCCTAAGGGCCCACAATTACTCTCTTATCAAAATCATAATGCTTGGCACATTCAATAACAAGTTCAAGACATTGTATCAAGGGTGGAAAACCGACAGCCTAAGCCAATCCTATATTAGTAACAACTTGAGCAAGAGGGGTTTGTGCATCACCAAACATTCTCTGTTTGAAATCATTATAATCCATGTGACCCATATTGGTGTCTCCAACCTTTCTCCATGTGGAAATGATATTGTTTTTTGGCTTGATCCCTTTAAAATCATACTTCATCTTTTCTACTTTGGTTAAAGGCCCCTCCTTGATAGGTTCAGTTGACTTTTCCTTAGACTCTACAACCTTGCTAGATTCACCCTTCATCTATTAAGAGAAGACCATAATTACCATACTATTAAATGAAACCAACCATTACAAACTAATTACATCTTTAAATGAATTATTGAAATGCGCATGCAACATAAAACTATCACCATGATTCAAAAATCAAGCTTGAGCTCTTTAAAAAATGCACCCTAAGAAACCTCAAGTTTTATCCACCTCCAATGGATTCTAGCAATGGAATCACCTTCGAGGAATCCACCCTCAAGCAGATTCCATGAAATTCTAGAGGCCCAAGAAAATCCCCCATGGGTGTATTTTAGCTAAAGCTTAAATACCTATCCAAAACTTGGTTCTACCATTTCTAACCTCAAGATGGATCATCATTCAACATTCCTCAAAATTTGATCAACAAGCACCATTTACATTTTTCAACCATAGGGATTTTCATTGGGAACAGATTTAGGGAAATCGAGGGTCAAGGGATTTTCATGAAAGAAAAAATATGAAATATCTTGCCTTAAACATAGGATCATATTTGAATTCAAGTGTCATCATCAAAATATAGCAGATTTCAATACTTAATTATCCATAAATGAATAACTCAAAGTCAATTCCTCTAAATAAACTAGGGTTCAAGGGAAACTTGGTTTTATAAGCTCAATTCACATACCTAGAGCATGAAAAAACCTATCTCATAATCCCTAATGTGCACCTCATGGGCGATGCACAGATGGAAACTAAAACCCTAACTTCGTTAAAAACATGGGTGCTCTGATCTCGTCTGCAAAACACTAAGAACCCTAGTTCAATAATGATGTCCTATTCCATTAAGCTCAAAATAATGATAATAAGAGCAATGTCCAATTGTTGATAAACCCATAGAAATTGACCATTCATAGCATTGAAACCAAATGAAGAAGCAAACTCAAAAGCAAATGGTGATGCAAAATAGAAACAATGCAAAAATGCACCATTGATTACCAAAGATGATTCAAGAAATTGATTAGAGCCATAAGAAATCATGAAACCCTACCTCTGAGCCTAGAAATGTGAAGCAATGATGAAAATCCAACTTGGAATCCTAGCTGATGACTAGCAAATGAAAAACCAATCCTCAAATTTGCAGCTTCAGCAACTGTAAGAATGCCTCCAATGCTCTCCTCAAATGCACAAGTTAAAATCAATATCAAATGGAAAACAAGAGCATAAATAGACCTCCCAAAATGGCAATAAATGGAAAGTACCTTGTGATAAATGCATTAACAAGACAACATGCCAAACTTTAGGGATTTGAGGCCATCACAGATTTGGGAAAATCCATCACAGAGGGATTATCTTGAATGTCTAGACACCTATGGAATCCACTAGGGTGAAGATTCTATGAAAATTAATCCCTTGGGAAAATCATGGATTTATGTGACCAATCCACCCTTTTGGGAAAATGTGCCTAAGATGGATTTCTATGAAACTCACCATAACTTGCACAACTCGCTACCTTAGAAAAAATTTCATTGAGTACCCAAGTTCAAGGCATCATCCAAGATTGGAATGTTTCAATATAAGACACCTAAAGTGTAGATAAAATCTTGAGACTCAATCAAGTGAAGTGAATTCAAAATTTAGAGGAACCTATCCCTTAAGGGGAAAAGGTCAGACCTAAGGTAGAAACTAGAAAATAAAGCAAGCAAAAGAGGGTCCCCACCTCTGGTGGGGCATGTGTGCAAAAAGTGCACAACAAAACCCTAATCCCTTAACCATATACCCTCAACCTTATACCCTCAACCCTCTACCCTCAACCCTCAACCCTCAACCCTCAACCCATAATCCATAAAACCTTACTCCCTCAACCCTAAACCCTAAACCCTCAACCCTTAAACCCTAAACCCTCAACCCTCAACCCTTAAATCCTCCACCCTCAACCCTCAATCCTAAACCCTAATCTCTCTCTCTCTCTCTCCCTATATCCCTCCCACCCTACCTAGCTAAGTCCATCTCACTCCAACCCATTCTCTCCCACTCCTCTTAGGTATCTCCCTTCCACCCCCTCTCTCTCTCTTAGGTCTCTCTCTCCCTCTCCCTCTCCCTCTCTCTCAGGTCTCTCCCTCCCACCTCTCTCTCTCTCTCTCTCTCTCTCTCTCTAAATTATCCCTCCCTCTAAAGACATACATACATGCATATAAGCAGACATACATAAAAGTAAGCATACATACATACTTACATGTATACAAGCATACATACATATGTACATACAATCTTACATACATACATACATATACATACACTAATGCATACACTAATACATACATACATACATGTCATACAAGCATACAAGCATAAAAACATACAAATATATATACATACATTCGATAGACTAGCATTTAACACAAAGTAAGACATGACATGAATGCGTTATAATGTGCCCACGTTATGTCTTGCTAGACATGTCTTTGGCACAAATGCAAAAAACATATCAAAACTAAGAAATAATGTGAGCGCATTATAACGCACTTGTATTATTTCTTGCTTTGGGAATTTGCAAGCATTAGGCTTGGTATTTACTTTGGAATACCAACCCAAAGGCTTGGAGTGTCTTCTCAATGTCCAAAGACATGTTTTTGCAAATTAGAACAATATTTCACATAATCACATTCATGCTAAGCATCAAGTTTGTCGTGTTTAAAGGTTGAAAAAAATGAACACTTGGATAATGTTAGGCTCTCTTAGCTATCTAAAAATGTATTTTTTTTCACATTTTGACAATTTTAAGCCTTTGATCTATAATTTATTTTGTTTGTGTTTGATTTTTGGAAAAAACCAATGTTTGGTATTTTTTTGTTATAAATTAACCATTCATCAAAATTTCAAATAAATTACATTTTTAGAAACTAGACTCAATTCTACACATATTAAAAAATGATTTTCAATTAGTTTTAAAAATTTATTGGGGTAACATAGCCAAAATTCTATTTTTCAAGAAGTTTCCACTTTGAAAATTAGTAAAAAATCAAATATGCATTAAAAAATTATCACAGGCATAAACTACATATGCTAGCTAATTTCTCATTGAAGTAATTTTAAAAATACTACACTAGAATACATATATTAAATATTAATATATATAAAATATGCCGAGAGTTATCATTCTCTAAACCCTATTTAAACAACAAAACTAACCCTAAACCCAAGAATTATTGGATAACCCTAAGGCTAATTGAAGTATGATTAAACCCTAACCCTAACCTTAAATGTAACCATAATTGAACCCTTTGCGATCAAATCTTTTTTGATTGATTTATTTTTGTGATCAAATCTTTGATTTCTCTTTGCAACCAAATATTATTTGTTTATTTGTTTGTTGTTTTTATTTCATCAAATATCTTTGATTTGATTTAAAATCTAATTGAACTTTAACCTTAACTCTAATTGAATTAAAACCCTAAACATACCCAACCCTAATTTAACACTAACAATAATCCTAACCTAATCAAAATTGAAACCTATCCCTTATTGTATTTAAATCCCTAAGCTATCCTTAATGTCAAGTTTAACCCTGAGTGAACCCTAAGCCTAGCCTTAATCGTTATTATAATCAAACCCTAACCCTAAATTAACTAATAAATTCTTACTATTTGAACCTAACTATAACCCTAATTGATCCTTGAATTCTAATGCTAAATCTATTTGAACCTCAAAAATAATAGTAACCCCATTTTTTATCAAATAACACTAACCCTAACTATAATTGAACCATATTTCAATAATAACTAAACCATAATCCTAATATTAACACTAATATTAGTTGAACCCTTACCTTGATTGAATTGTAACCTTAACCCTAACCTCTACCCTAGTTGAACCCTAAACCCTAGTTAAAGCTTAACCCTAATTAAATCTCAACCATAACCAAAAGAATGACCTTAATTAAAGCTCAATCATAATCCAAATTAAAACTTAACTCTAATTGGACCATAACCCTAATTAAATCCTCATTGAGTCATAACTTTAATAATATATTAACCCTAATATTGAACCCTAAATAAATCATTACCCTAATTGAACCCTAACCTTAATTGAACACTGAAACTGTAATCCTAACACTAATTTTAATTTTAAAACAACTTGTCAATAGTAAAATAACTTAAAACCATTTTTTTAAAATAACATCCATATACAAATGCAAAGTGTTTCTTGGCATAATTAGTTTAGAGGATTGAATATAATATCATTATCCATAGGATGTAAAAATAAGCACAAAACATTAAAAAAATGACAAAGGTATACAAATTTCACCGTTATACTTATACTAAAAATTTAAAATCAATGACTTATTTTAGTTTAAAAGCAACTTGTTCAATAATAAAATAGTTTAAATTAATCCCAAGTTTAAAATTATTTTAAATAAAGCATAACTTATTTTAATCATGTACTTATACTATAGGTTTAAAAACAACTTATTTATAAGCCATAAAAAAATCTCTAAAATTAACTAACATTCCCATCAACATGAAGTGATGGTAAATATAACTAACTTTTTGATTCATCAAACTATGATCTAATAAAAAAACTAATCTATTTAACCTTTACATGCCTAAACTTGTTTATGATGAACACTTCCTTAAAATAATAATAATAATAATATTTATAATTTTATTTTTATTGAATCTTTAAGGATTTTTTATTTTTTTATTTAAATTATTTTATAAGAAATTCTCATATTTGATGACTATCATAATTTTAATCTTTTGATTATTCTTTTTAATTAAATTAATTTAATGTCATTATTATTATATGATCTTAACTCATTAAAGCATTTAAATATTATATATTAATATTATTTACATCCAATATTTTAATTTAGAAGAACCTGTTTAATAATAAAATAATTTAAATTAATCACTGGTTTAAAATTATTTTAAATAAAGCATAACCTATTTTAATCATGTACCTACTTATCATTATATTTTTTCTCCAAATTTATAGACAAGGAAACTTTCTTTAAAATTAACTAACATTTCCATCACCATATTTAAAATAAAGCATAACTTATTTTAATCATGTAGTTATCATTATATTTATTCTCCATATTTATAGGCAAGAAAATTTTCTTTAAAATTAACTAACATTTCCATCACTATAAAATGATGGTAAAAATAACTTACTTTTTGATTCATAAGATTATGATCTAATAAAAAAATTAATCTATTTGATGTTTGTATGACTAAACTTGTTTATGATGAGCACTTGCCTTAAAGAAAATAAAAAATAAAGTAAAATTAATATTTATAATTTTATTTTATTGAATCATTTTTAAATTTCTTTTATTTAAATTATTTTATAAGAAACTATCATATTTGATGACTATCATAATGTTAATTTTTTAATTATTGTCTTTAATTAAAATAATTTAATGTTAAATTGTGTATAACATACGTACATAATTATTATATATTTTTAACTCATTAAGCACTTAAATATTATATATTAATATTCTTTATATTAAATATTACAATTTATTTTATTTTATTTAAACTATTTAACATTTTCATAATAATGTAAATTAATAACTTAAAAAGAAAGTAACTCCAATAAATTTAATTTAATATCTGTTAACTGCTTCAAGTCACATAAGAAACAGATGATTTTTATACAATATTAGAACTGGGAAAATTTTGAGGATCATTTTAATGTTGTTGTGCGCATTTTGTTACTTTAAGTTGGTAAGTGAACTGATAAAAATTACAAATAGATAATAACTATCTTTAGAAATGCACAATTGTTTTGGAAAAAGAATCCATAACTGTAGGAAGATGCCATGATACAGAGTCATTCCTTAAAAAGACTGGAATACACTGTCACCAGGCAATCCGTTTTTATATCAAATTGCTACTATAATAATCAGACATTGAAAAGGAGAAACATAGTTTTATCAAAGATTGCATCAAATAGACTGATACTTTACAAATATTTAGAGAAAAACTCATCCAAACAACCATCAACACATTTGCAATTAAATAATAAAATCTTAATACATTTTAATTAAAATGTCTTGAAAACATACAATTTGTTATGAACAACTCAAATTGAATGCCATGTTACCTTTGTGGACTATTATGATGATATAAGAGGCATCTCATATCTTTTACACCATGCACCTATTAAAATAGGGTAATGGTGTAGGTATGCAATAATAAGAATAGGACAAGGCGGTGAATACCAAAATTAGGAAAATATTTAGAAACCTACCAACCCACATATTTTAGACCTTTTTTTACTAAGCGATGACTATAAGTACAACACTGCACCCATAATTGATTACACTTAACAAAGGAGGACAAGAAAACCCAAGAAATCACTTCCATGGTAGTGTCATCCAGGATCCTCTTTCTTATCTAATTTATAATGCCATCTTCATTGTAACCATGAAAATATCAAAAAAGCATAAACATACAGTACCAAAAGCAATCCATTACTTCATGAAAATTTAAATACAAAGCAAAGAGTTTTAATGGGCAATGGAATAAAGTGCAAACATATTACACGAAAACAATGCCTAGCATGCATTTGGATTTTGTGGTGCAGGACAAATGTGCAACAGCTTCCGGTGTGAAATCAAATATCTGGTTCTGAGAAATAACTAACACTTTTACTCACACTTTCATAGACGCTTCTACTCCTAATGGCTGTACAACACAACAACTGGGCACTCTTAGCAAGATTTTAAAAATGCACTATTAAAAATCTACAGTACTTTTTTTGCAAAGAATGGTAAGGATTACCTATTAAAAATACATAATAGTGAGTTGAAAATCGGCAAGGATTACCTGTGCAAAGAAGTGATGGCTTGTGAGGCTCCTCAGACCAAAGGATTATGACAACAACAATCTTCTTACTATGTAGGTCTCCATCAAATACAAACATTTTACTATTCATCAAAATATTTACACTAATTATTTAGCAACCTATACTTCTTGAGCTACGACTACTACTAACCATAAATGCATGCTACTCAGAAATTGTTCCTGCACAAATTGTAAAGAAATTCAAACACCTTATTAGAAAACGTAAACTAAATTGTGGCAATATGTTAATCATCGCATGAGAATGTGTAAGTCTCGTTGCTGTTCTAAACATTTTGTGATCAAGCGTGGGGCTTGGACTACCGACGAAGGGATGATTTTGAGAGATTATGTTGCCACTCATGGCGTTTGGGAATGGATGTCTCTACCCATAAAAGCATGTAAACTTAAATAAATGAAATATTTTGCATACCTTTTTCAAGAGGCTCAACACCAATAGCTTTATTATCAAAAATGATTTCTTTTCCAGGTTTGAAGCAATGTGGAAGGAGTTGCAGATTGCAATGGTTGAACTACCTATGTCCAGATATCAAGTGTGGGAACATTTTTGTTGATGAATTAGAAGACCTCATTATTCGATTGCACAGACTCCTTGCAAGAATGTACCCAACCAAATGCAATATTTCTCACCAAGCTCTCGAATCTCAGAATCCCATTGTTTCCAATGTCATTTCTCAACCCCCTGTACAAAGGATGCCTGCTCTCATTGCCTCGCCTCGCTCCTTCTGAGATTTTTTATTGTGCTTATTGTCATCCTCATTGCCAAGCTGTTGTGTATGCCAACCATGAAGGATTCCCTGGTTTATGATTCACCATTATAGGTCTAAATAGTGGGTCACCTTTCTACCTAGTAAGTGATTAAAAACTCACAAAAGACCGTTACACAACGCTTTAATTTCATTAACTTTTTGCATTACTCATTTCACATGCGCCTTATTGTCTTCCAATACCGTTAATGTTATATCTGCCACCGTGACAGCCAGCGAGGATGTCAAATTTTTTGAAAAATGGTTAATGTTTACAAAGAAACATTCTCCCCTCTACAATTGAATATGTCTCTCAGTGTAAAAATGTTAACCTTTTGAGGGAGCAACAAAAGTTGCTATGTTATGTTTTTTTGACAAAAACAGCACCAATTTATATGACCCCCTCTTTTGAACCACTTAATCTCTACCATTTTAAAAAAAAAAATGTAGTTTAAAAAGTAGACTTGGAGCACTATGATCCTTGTTTTTGTTGCATCTCAAAATTTTGAGTGTAACTATCCTCAATTTCATGTCCAAAGTCAGTATTTCCTAATTTCAAAAAAAAAGTGGCCACTTAAGCCCCCTTTTTGGCTCCCCATCTTTTTTCACTTACCCATATGTGTGTTGAATTGATGGAGGATCTGTGTGTAAGGTGTACTGAGAAGTGTTGAGATGTGAGGTACAAAAGTGTGAAATGCAGTATGAGCTTTAATGCCTCAGATTTTATGAAGCAGTGAGTAGAAGGTGTCTACATTCTTCAAAGAGAGTGTGAATTTTGTGGTGAAGCAATGGTGGATATTTTGTGTTTCTTTGAGATGGATTTCTCATTGTAACAATCTTCTTTATTCTTCTTTCTAATATGGTAGTGATACCTTCTTTCTCTTAGGTAGTGAGCCTATTGTATTTGGTGTTGCAATTACTTTATATTGTCAGCTAATCCTCATCATGGTTTTTTTTTTCTTGGGTTTTCCACATAAATATGGTGTTCTCGTGTGTATGTATGTGTTTGCATTATTTTTTCTCATGTTTATATTCTTCTAATGCATGATAAGGGTTTAATGGTTGTTAAAGATTTAAGCATTAATTCAGATCTGAATGTTAATGAGGGTTTTGATGTTTAATGTACAACTGATTCACCCTCCCCCTCTTATTTGTCTTGTGCATTCAATAATTGGTATCAAAGCAAGGTTCCTAAAAATAAATCTTAATCGTTTGAGGTAGATCTTGAATGGGACATAAGAAGGAGGCTCCTCTATTTGATGGATCTGATTATGCATTCTAGAAGACTAGGATGGAAGGTTTCCTTATTTCTCTAATATTTGGAGTTTGGAACTCTATTGATGGATATACAATTCCTACAAATTGTCTAAGTATTGATGATGAGATCAAGGCATATGAGAACAATCACAAAGAAAGGTATGCTCTTTTGAGTGGCCTTTCTTATTCAGAACTTGTGAAATTTATGATTCTTAAAATTGTTGGTGAGACCTAGAAAAATATAGAAAGTATCTATGAAGGGGATGATAAGGTCAAGCAAGAAAAGATACATAATTTGAAGACTACATTTGAAACCCTAAGGATGACAGAATATTAAGATATTATAGGCCACATGCATAGAGTGGATAAAGTTGTCAGTTCCATCAAAGGTCTTGGTGGAAAACTTGAAGAAGATAAGGTGGTAAAGAAGGTATTAAGAACTCTTCCAAAATCTTATAGTCATAAGGTTTATCCTATTGAAGAATCTCAAAATTTAGATCATTAAACTAGAGATCCATTGTTTGGTTCTTTAACTACTTTTAAATTGAGAGAGTTTGGTCCAAGTGATTCAATAAAAGACACTATTTTTAAAGTTGGAAAAGCAGAGAAGAATGGGGAATTTAATCTAGATTATTTTGATTGAGTTATAAGAAAACTTTGTGAGGAGATTGAAAAACAACATTGGAAAATACAAAGGTAAGTTACCTTTCAAATGTTTCAATTCTGTAAAGATAGGTAATTATGCTTCAAGATGTCTATTCAAAGCTTCAAATGATAAATTTAAGGAGAATAAAGGGAAATCAATTAAGAGAAGTTACTAGATTAAATAATATGCCATTATCTGATGATGAATATGATTACCCTAATCATGAGGATAATGAATGCTTGCTCATGGATCTAAATGTTGGAACTAATTTTGCTAACTTTGAGAGATGTATGAAGTTCCTCCAAAAGAAAGTCATAATGGAACTATGGTGACCTATTTTCATGTTAGAAAAGAAAAAACTACTGGATTGTTGACAACGAATGCTCAAATCACATGATAGGTGATAAGAGTAAGTTTCTTAAACTTGAATTTTCTTAAGGTGGTCTTGTTAGGTTTGGAAAGGATACATCTACTAAGTTATATGGAAAAGGTTCAATCAGTTTTGATGGCAAGCATAATATAGATGATGTTATTTATGTTAAGGGTCTCTAGTATAATATTTTAAGTGTAGGAAAAATGTGTAGCAAAGGATATAATCTTGTATTTTAGGATGGTGGTTGTGAGATCAGGAAAGGCTTCAAAACTCTAGTTGTTGCAGGAAGGACAGATGGAAATATTTATTAGCTTAACGGTGCTAATGGTATGTACTTTATTAATCAAATAAATGAAAGTTGGATATGGTGTAGAAAATGTGTCATCAATTTTGATAGCCTAGTTAGAATCATCTTTTCTTGAGCTGTGATAGATCTTCCAAAGATTACAAAGCCTATAAATGCAATTTGTAAGGAATGTTAGATTGGAAGCAAACAAGAAAAAGGTTCAATGTCAAAGAATATTATACCACAAGACCTTTGGAGTTGGTGCAAACAGACCTTTGTGGACCTACAAGAACAAGAATTTTTCAAGGTGATAGGTATTTCATGTTATTGGTTGATTATCACTCTAGAATGACTTGGGTAACCTATTTTAGAGAAAAATTAGAAGCTCCAGATAAGTTTAAGGAATTTAAAGCTATGGTTGAGAATGAAATGGATATGAAAATCAAGTGTTTAAGATTTGAAAATGGTGGAGAATTCACCTCTAATATATTTAATATTTTTTGTGAAGATCATGGAATAAAGAGACATTTTTTAGCTTCTAGGACTCCTCAGTAGAATGGAGTGGTGGAAAGGAAGAATAGGAATTTTAAGGAAATAGCAAGGACAATGATGAAGGAAGAAAATCTATCGGATTTCTACTTGAGAGAAGCAATTCATTCTACAGTCTACATACTTAACAAAGTGCAACAAAGGACAAACAGTTCAAAAGACTCCCTATGAGTTGTGGTATGGAAAAACCCTTACTTTCAAGTATTTTAGAGTGTTTGGATTATAATTCTATATCAGAAGAGATGAAGAAAACTTAGGGAATTTTGATGCAATTTTCGATGAAGGAATCTTCCTTGGATACTCTACAAAGAGCAAGGCTTACCGGTGCTACAATAAGAGGATGAAAAGGTTTGTTGAAATTGCATGTGTCAAAGTGGATTTAAGACTAAAATAAAAGCTTAGTATTGATTGATGGATATGAATAATATGAGTCCTCTTACAGAGAAGAAGAGAAATATGATGGTAAGGAAAAAGAAGTGTAGGTTGAAGACAATGAAGCTTCACAAAGAATCGCTAAGACTCCTAAGTCTTTGTAGGATAATTATTCTAAAGATCAGATCATTGGTAAAAAAATTAGAGGTGTATTGATTAGAAGAAAGGTTGATTTGATAGAAGAACAAGAAAATTTATGTTTACTTTCTAAAGTTGAACCTAAAAGAGTGATTGAGGAATGCAAAGATGAATTTTGGATCAAGACTATAGATGAAGAACTAATGTAGATTGAGAAGAATCAAACTTGGGAAATTATCTCAACACCAGTGAACAAGAATGTGATTAGAACTAAATGGGTGTTTTGAAAAAAATTGAATGAGAGTAGAGAAGTTGTTAGGAATAAGACAATACTTGTGTGTAAAGGCTACTCACAAGTGGAAGGAATAGACTTTGAGGAGATATTTTCTTCAATGACAAGAATGGAAGTTATTATGATGTTTTTGGATTTTGTAGGACATAAGGATTTAAAAATTTGTTAGATGGATGTGAAGTCTACATTTTTGAATGGTGAGTTGGAAGAAGAGGTATACATTGAACAACCGAAAGGTTTTCAATTATCAAATGATCCAAATATGGTTCACAAATTGATGAAGGCATTATATGGAATCAAGAAAGCTCCCAGAGATTAGTATGCAAGATTGAATAGGTACTTGTTGCAACAAGGATTCAATAAAGGTACCGTTGATAACAATATTTACTTTAAATTTGAGAAAGATCAAATTTTGATTGTGTTGTATATGTTGATGATATAATCTTTGGAGGAAATGAAAATATGTGCAAAATATTTGTAGAATAGATGCAGAGTGAGTTTGAGATGTTTATGTTTGGGGAGATGGATTTCTTCTTTGGACTTCAAATCAATCAAACAAAGAAAGGAATACTCATATTATAGTCAATGTATGTTAAGGAAATGCTAAATAATTTTGGAATGAAAGACTCTAAACCTAGTATGTACTCCTATGGCTACTAGTTGCAAGATAAGTAAGAATGAATAATCTCCTAAGGCTGTTTAGAACAAGTATATATCAATGATTGGAGGACTCTTGTATCTAACTGCTACTAGATTGGATATCATGCATGTAGTTTTTCTTATGGCTAGATTTCAAGAAGATCTTAGAGAGTCACATGTGGAAGCAATAAAAAGAATATTCAAATAGTCTAAAGGCATTTAAAACATGGTTTATGGTATCCAAAGGATATTGATTTCTCTCTAAGTGCTTATACAGATGCAGAAAAAAAGTTCAATTGGTGATGCTTTCTTTATTGGAATCAAGTTGGTGTCTTGGTTATCCAAGAAGCTGGATGCATAGGCATAATACATTGTTACAACATCATGTTGCACATAGGTGTTGGGATGAAGAAAAAATTGAAGGATATAAACGTATCATATGATAAACCAATCCACATCTTAAGTGACAATACAAATGCTATAAATATTTCAAAAAATATAGTAATGCATTCAAGGAAAAAGCATATCTCAATCTAATATCACTTTATAAGAGTAAAGGTTGTAGAGAATGAGGTGAAGTTGGAGTATGTGCCTACTAAAGATCAAGTTGCAAATATCTTCACAAAGGCTCTTCCTAAGGATACTTTTGAGTATCTCGAGAAGTTAGGGGTTATTACCCCTACTTATTTCAAATATATGCATGGGTTTATGCCTCTGTCCAATGGATTTCAAGATTCATTCCTCGTTTTGGACTAATGTTGGTGGCTACCTTTCAAGGGGAGCCGGTAGTGGAATTATTGGTTATTGTATTCAAGGGGAGTAAGTGTTGTCATTATGTGGATATGTGTAGTGGTTTCTAGTTGGTGAAGTATGATTTTTAGTGTGTAGAAAAAGTGTGAAGAAAATAGAGTGCAATAAAAGAAAAGGTAGAGAAAATGTTATCCCTTATAGGTGTTTCCTTTGGGGGAGAGAGTATATGTGATTGTTGCCAAAGGGAAAGAAAATAAAAGAATACATATGTTGTCATTTTCCATTGATACATCAAAGGGTGAGAGAAATATAATTGTAAAACCATATGAATAAAGGAGGGGAGAATTCCTGTAAAAGAGAAAGGGGAGAGAATTCATCTAAAAGAGAAAGTGTTGAAAAGTGTAGATGCTTGTGTAAGGGGGAGCAATATGCACTATGATGCAAGTATATAAGTTGGCGATTAGAGTTTTTGTTATTGATTATTTTCATATCATGTGTTTCCATCAATGAAAAAGGGGGAGATTGTTGGAAGTTTGTGTTGCAATTGATGCCAATAGATCTTTGTTGTTTCATTGATGTCAACCTATGGAGATGCTTTGATTGGATGCATTATGTTTTCATTAGTAGTATCACTAATATCAACCTCTAGTGTTGCTTTGATGAGCATATTTTTGTGGATGCTCAACCTCTTGTGTGGTTGAGCTACTGAAAAAGTGTTGCAGCTATTGAGATGGTGTATGCAGTGCTTGATTTCCAAGTGCTTTTGAGAAAATTTGAATAAAAGAGGAAACATTGTGGAAGAGTAGAGTTCATTGTTTTTCTCTGCATTTCTTCATGGTTAAATATCTACTTATGTGGATTAGATATGTTGAATAGACATGTTTAGAGGTGTTACATCCATAGTTTTAAGTTTCAAATCATTCAACAAAATAAGTTGTGCTCACCGGTGTTTGAACTATGTTGTAGTGTTTTTTGGGAGAAATGGTTTTTCTCTACATTTCTCTATGTGGTGGTTTCTAGTTTTGTATATCTGAAAGTGTGCTTATAGTGTTCATATCTATCTTCATTCTTGCAGATCCAGAAGGTTGGATTCATGAGTTATAGTGTGTAGAAGATTAACTAGGTGTATATAATGAGTATTTTTTTCAAATATATGATGTTGTGAAGGATTTTTGGATTTCAAGGTGTTGATGGAATATTCTAGATTTTTTTTAAGTGTTGTGTGTGGTCTATGAGTTGTCCTTGGATTTGAGGAAGTGTGTACTTAAATTTTTAATGGTGTTAACAAAGGTTTAGTCAAGCTTAGGTGTTTAACTAACTGGGGATATACTTCGTTGTTTGTGGAAATATGGTGCGGTATGCATATGTGGATTTAGGTCTAAGTTAAAGTGTGATATGGTCCTCCTTCGTTCCTCTCCATTACAAGAATGTTTTGGTACCAACCTAATTTTCATTTACACGTTTGAGGTGCATAATTAACCTTGCAGATTGTTTTCAAGGTTAAAGATGGTATATATTTGTGATGAATTGATGGAGGATGTGTGTGTATGGTGTGATGCGAAGTGTTGAGATGTGAAGTGACAAAGTGTGAAATGAAATGTGAGCTTTAATGCCTAAGACTATTAGAAACAATGAGTAAAAGGTGTCTACATTCTTTAGAGAGAGTGTGAATGTTCTGGTGAACTAGTGGTGGATATTTTTTGTTCCTCTTAGATGAATTTCTCATTGTAAAAGTCTTATTTCTTCTTCTTTTTAATTTGGAAATGAACCCTTCTTTCTCTCAGTTAGTGAGCCTATTGTATTTGGTGTTTCAATTACTTTATATTGTGATCTAATCCTCACTGTTGTTTTTCTCTTCTTAGGTTTTCCATGTAAATCTAGTGTTCTCATGTGTATGGATATGTTTACATTACTATTTATCATGTTTATATTATGCTAATGCATGATAATGATTTAATGGTTTTTAAGGATTTAAGGATGAATTCAAATCTAAATATGAATGAGGGTTTTTATGTTTAATGTACAACTAATTCAACCCCCTCTCATTTTTCTTGTGTAGTCAATATGACTACCCATCCAATGATGGAACACTTGTTTGTTGAAAGAACATCAATACATTGAGAGGGGAGTGAAAAAATGTATATAAATTTCAACCTATTCAAATCAGTAGACAAGAATTAAAATCACACATAAGCTTTAGACACATGATAAGACACCTAATATACATGGAAAGCTCTAAAAGGGAAAAACTAGGATGAGAAAGTTGCTTGAGCCTACTGCTCAATACCAACCTCACAATAAAATATATTATAGATGTTTTTTAAGCACCAACTTATTGGTACATTGACACCCAAGAAAATTTTTTGAGGCACCAACCTTTAGGTACATTGTACACATAATTGAGCACTATTACCTAATTTTTGGCCCCCCCTGCAAAAATTATGCTTATCTTTCAAAATTTTGGCTAAGTCATGTGTTGGAAATGTTTTGAGTGTCTAGTATAACTTGGGCAGTGTTTTGTTAAGTTACTCTATCTCTCCTCTCACCCACCCTGCAACATTTCCTACTTGTTTGAAAGCACTAGCAATGTTTTGCTTAGTTATTTGAACTTATGAAATTTCCACTTGGCCTATTCTTAGGCTTAAACAAATTAGGTGGTGTGTTATTGAATTCGTCTAACTCTCCCATTGAACACTTAGGAAGAAACTATGGCCTTTATTAAGAAGCAAGCAATATTTTGTAGCTAAAGATGAACTCAGGTAGTGATTTACAAGGTTGCATGAACTACCCACTTTCACAATTTTTTGAAAAGTAGTTATATTGAGGTAGTGATGTGAAAGCTAACTTGTATCGACATGATGGATAACTGCATTTAATGCCTATCTACTTACACATTTCTTATGGGGAATTAAAAGGTAAATTCATGCCAACAATAGACATTCTTCAACTGTGGCATTCACTTTGGGAGACATGAAGAAAAGGGACCACACCAATGCAAAATTCCACCCCTAGAATCCAAGCTTATTTTGAGATATTTTTGTCCTTATCTTTTCCTTATGAACATACAATTTTCAGGCTTTTTTTTCCTTGCATTGTACACTACTTGGTGAAAATCCGTTTAAACTTGAGTATTCTAGAAATGGCTAGAACTAAGTGTCAAGGGTATGAGTACATCACAAGGTTAACATGTGACATGCCTGAGATAGGAGATACTAAGATAGGGTTGACAAATATGATTGAGGTTAAAGATAAATTCAATTCCCCCAATCCACCACCTATCACACTGAGAGTAATTGAGAGTGGATTGGTAGAGGCAGCCACCTTTCTCATAGTTGTTCAATGCGCCAAGTTAATTCTCAAATGTATAAGGCATTATAATGCTTAGACCTAGAAGATAATAACTAAATACAACCACTTGGTGGTTAAAATTCAAAGGGACACCTTTGCCTCGTGCTTGAAAATTCTTGAAAAGGAACCCTACTCACCCATGGATTTCACCAGTGCTTAGGTCTATTTTTCACTCAAGAAAGGCTATTATCGAAATATAATGGCAAGGAATTGGTTGGCTAGACCCAAGGGAGGAAAATGATAGTTACCCCAAAATTTACATAGGAATCATTTTGTAGAGGAGATATCCAACATGATTTTTCTGTTACACAAGGTCCGAGGAAATGGCTATGAATTAGGTTTTCAAGAATGGATGTATTTCTTTATGCAAATCATACTGGGAGAAACACAATTCCTAGACTAGGTGATTCTTATCAATGATAGGTTACACAACCAGTTGTTTTACTTTCCCACTAATAGGGCATTTTTTCATGTCCTCTTATTTGATTTATGTTGTCACAAATACTAGGCCTTGGCTAAGCTTGACACCAAGTAAGCTCCCTTGAAATTAGGTGCCTATTTTTGAGTATCTTGATAAACTGTAGTTGAATAAGAGCTTTTGTCACCACAAGAGGATATCAAACACTTTCACCATGAGAATGACCAAATAACTATAGGGAAAAATTGAAGTGCAGTTGTTGCCTGAGGCTAAGCAATTGGTCAATTTTTATGGTAACCATTTCATTCAACTTCAGAGATTCTCCTATATTAGGGTTGGCGATTTTACTAGCTTTCCCATCAAGCTCCCAAGGAACCCAAAAGACAATTTTGTGATGATTGAAGTCTCTAGACTATTAGAAGATGTCAACAAGAGATGCTAGGAGTGGAGAAAGGTGATAGTGCAATTCCCAATTGGTTTCAATCCTTACACATGTGATTCCATGTCATACACCCTCAATATAGAAAAGGAAATTACCAAATACAATCTACAGACCTATGATGAATGCTTTCCTTTCGATCTTAAATATTATGTTAAAGATAATTTGAATCCGGTCTTGGTTTTCTTCACTTGCCTACTCTGGAGGACTACTGATCATATTATTTTGATGAATTTGAAGTGAGAAGGAGCTAGATGAGATTGTCTTTGAGACAAATAATCACCTATAATTTGAATTTTGATGTTCAAGGAATTGAGGATGATGGGTCAAATTTAGTGAATGCTTTTTTCACATATTTAATAGAAAATCAACCCATTCCTACTATGGATTTTAGTAGTAAAGAGAAATAAACAATTGAGGAAAATAATGATGATGTTTTAGTAAGGACTCAAGAGTGGGTTACTAAGAAGAAGAAAGATAAATATTTTCCTAATACCAGATCACAAAATGCTCAACAAGCAAGAGGCAGTGGTCAACCTTCTATAATTGCAAAAACCTTTGGGGTTGCCTCATAATAAATACAATCTAGGGTACAAGGTGATGGTGATGAAGAACCCCCTAATAAGGATATGCTTCAACCATCTTGTGGAGAATACCTCCCTAATTTACCTAATTTGGACCAGGATAAGGGGGATGAGGGGGAAGGAGATGTATTCAAGAACATTGACATTATTTCTTCTTCCCCATCACCTTAGTCATTGCCTGATAGGGGGGTTGATGAACCACTAAAAAATATCTTCTCCACACCCATCACAGGATGCTCAGAAAAATACTCCCCCCACCAATAGGATACTTTTTCAGCTCCTCCAATTCCAAAGAAACCAACATTCCTAGTACTCCTATTTGGTTGGAAGACACTCTATCCAGAAAGAGGAAATTTATATAGTTGGATCTCTTACAGTAGGATATGGTAGGGAAACTACTCTAAAGGACTCTAAAGCCAAAGAAGTTTAAAACCACTACTCGATTAATTGACAATGTTGGGTTAGGAAGTTTATGCTTGGAAGAAGTAGGTCCTACTATGCAAAAGGAATTCACTTAATAAATTGCCAGTGACTTTTATGTTGATAGGATCAATTTGGGACCTCCTACAAGGGAGGGGGATGTACAAATCTTCTAGGTGTTTGCAACGAGAATGGTTGAGAAGTCCAAGAAAGATAAAGAGAGTAAGTATGACACTAACATGGAAGCACTATGTGGATGACACTAATGTTTGTTGGCCTCATGGCCTTGACAAGTTAGAATAATTCCATGCTCACCTCAATAGCCTCATCCACTGCATCTCCTTTAACAAGGAGATTGAATTTGAATAGAAACTTCCTTTCCTTGACATCTTTCTCATCAAAAAATCTAATGGATCCTTAAGTTGTCATCTATTTTGTAAGGACACTCATACTAACCTCTACCTCCACTTGTCTTCTAATCACCACTATTTCAAAAAAAGTGGTGTCCTTAAAACCATTTCCTTGAGATCATACCGCATATGTGATGAAGAAAACTTGAACCAAGAATTAGCCCATTTGCACAAATTCTTCATCCTTAACGGATTCAAAAACAAGAAAATCACCAAAGCCTTTAACCATGCAAGGCACATTTCTTTTCTCACTCCATTTCTTCCAAGCCATGTTTCCTCCCTGGTGTTTCTATCCCTTATATTGAAGGCATTTCCCAAAAAATATTTGAGATTCTTCTTAAGAAATGGCTTTATTGTGCTTTCAAACCATTTTCAACTATGAAACACTGTCTCCCCTCTTTGAAGGACTCGAGGGAAATTTTACTTAAGTCTAGAGTTTAAAAGGTGGTTTCTTCTTGTGGTGTCCCTTATATTGGTGAAACGGGTCGTTCCTTTTGCATAAGGATTAAAGAGCATAGTGAAAACATCGAATATGATCATGTGATCAAATCTGCAATAGTAGACCATTACTCTTCTTCAAAACACCACATCTGCTTATAAAATATGGAAATCCTATGCAAAGAGGAAAAAAATTTCGAGAGGGAGTTCAAGGAAGTCATACATATTACCAACCATCCCTCCAATTTTAATCATGATGAGGGTTACAATCTTAGTGTTTCCTAACAACCCTTATTATCTAACCTTCGCAACCATGTTCATACCTAACCTTGTATTTTCTCCTTGCCTCTATTTCGGGTCCTTTAATTTTGTGTCCTCCTCTTCCTTTTTCTCCTTCTTCCTCCTCTTATCCTTTCTTTCCTTCCCATATTTTCCTTTAGCTTCAACCCCCCTCCCCTTTGGGCCTTTCTTTCCCTTTGTGGTCATGTCTTCTCCTATCCTTCTCCCCTTTCTTTTCCCTTCTCCTTCCCTCCCTCTTTCCACTTTCCATGTGTATTCCCAACCCCCTTCCTTTCTTTTATAATTTTGGGATTCTCTTTGTTCTCCTTATTTTTTAAGTCCTCACTCATGTTATTTTGTTTTTATTTCTATTTTGTGATTTCTTCTCTTTTGTTTCTTCTTTATTTTACATTATTTCCTTGCTTAGGTTTCCTTTTCATTTTCTCACAATTTATTTTCTTACCTCTCATTAATTTAGTTCTCACATTTATACATTTTTGGGTGTGTATATATTTATGTTGGGCTATAGATATATGCTTTCTTGCTTATGATTTATTCTTATATTATATTTTTATGCATATGCTTGCTTTCTTGCATATATAGATTCTATATATATATATTTTGATATAAAATTTCTTTTCTTTTTCATATATTTTTTACTAATTTTTTATTTATCTTATCTCTTCTTTTATTTATATATTTATTAGTTTTATATTTAGTGGTATATACATATATACACTTAAATTTGTTATATATATAATATTTTTTCAATTTTTAATTGTGTTTTTGTGTTATTACTTCTATCTTATTCTTATTGTTTCTTATTGGTGTTTTTCCTTTGTTTTCCTATGCCTTTGTTATTTTTTTGCTTGAGTCTTCGTTCTTATCATTTTTAGGATTTTTATTTTTTTTTGTCATTTTCTTCTTTGTCTTAATTGTGTGTTTCTTCTTTCTTCTCTTAGAAATTATTATATTTTTCATATCTATTCTCTCTTTTTTTTCCCTCTTAATTTTTGAAGTACCTAAAAAATCTACAAGTAAACCACTCTCAAACATTCATTAGGAGGGTTAGTTTAAATATGACAATCTATAAATACCTCCATGAAATAACAATGCAATGCTTCAAAGATGTAAACAACTAACTAGGAAGATTAAATAAACCTATTAGAAGCAAAACAAATTACCTATTCCATGTTGGATTGGTGCTATTGTAGCAAATAGCCCTTTCCCAATCCTAATTGAAGCTCAAGCTTAAGTGATCAAATGCAATTGTGATGGAATAAGATGGACAAAATTACTTCTCAATTCAAGAGAGTAACCTTACATGAGGGTTGTAGGTAAAATTGTGGAGGATTAAGCTTCCATTTATAGATTTTCTTGATGAGAGATTGGCCAATGAAATGAGGCCACTTGTCAACTTCTAATTGGTTGAGGAGTAAGCACATTTTGGCCAATATGCCAAGAATTTAAAATTGTTGAGTGGGGGAACATGTAAGACTTTCAAAATTTAAAATTTTGAGTGGGGAACATGTCAGAATTTAAAATTCTGAGTGGGGGGACATGCCAGAATTTAAAATTCTGAAAATGCATGAGTGGAGGATATGTCAGAATTTAAAATTCTAAGTGGGGGACATGTCAGAATTTAAAATTTTGAGTGGGGAACATGTCAAAATTTAAAATTTTGAGTGGGGGGACATGTCAGAATTTAAAATTCTAAAAATACATGAGTGGGGAATATTCTTCTAAGATGCCATGTTGAAAGAAAATAGGGATTTTAATAAATCAATAAATTGATTTATTTGTGCAAGTGGATGGTTAGGTTAATTTAATCAGGATTAGATTAGCCTAATGATGATTAGGATGTTTTGACTTATTTGATTTAAATACTTGATTTATTTAAATCAGAAAAGGATGGAAATGCATTTGGATTTAATTAAATGAATGTTTGATTTATTTGATTAAAAGGAATAACCTTAGGAATGAACCTAATAATTTTAATTTATTTGATGAATGGATGAAGGTAAACTTGATTAATTGGTGAATGGACCTAATGTGAAACTTAGTTTAATTGATGAATTAACCTAATCGAATGCATAATGCTAATTTTGCATGTCTACATTTTTCCCCTCTTTGAAGCAATGTACTTGTTGTGTTGGTTCAAAGAGTAAACTTGTCGCGATCAAAATTCAAAAAAATTCTAATTTTTTGAATGCCCCAGCAAAAAAAAGGTACATTGGTACATTTCCCCCTCGAGAGATCGAGCGAAAAGATTCAATTTGAGGGTCGATCTCGCGATAAAGAGGTTCAAAATGGATGGTTATGGTCGATGATGCAAATGAGATGATTTTAAGATGCTTAGAATTTAAAAAATATATATTATCTTAAACAACTTAAATGATGAAATGATGTGATGATGGATGAGATGGATGATGTGATATGCGATGATTATGCAATGTGATGCTTAGACTAACAGATCTATATTATGACGATGATACGATGTGATTATGCAAATGTATGATTTATGCAAATATGATGATTTAAGAGATGCTTAGACTAACAAATCTATATTATGATGATGATATGAATGCACAATGGATGCATGATGGATGTATTGGTAATGATGATTAACTATTCATGATGTGATGTTAGTGCAGAAAATGAAGAAATTAGATGATGACAAGAGGATCCAACAAGCCAACATTATGAGAGATGATGATGAGAAATGATGATAAGAAATGATGATGATATATAGATGATTTGCTTATCAAGGATTGGGATTTTAAAAGGGTCACTTACCTTATGTTTGATAACACATGTAAGTACGATGCATCAAGGTATAAAGGACCAGGATGGCTTTGTACTTAGTGCGATGTACTTTGACTCGACAAATAGATAGGAGTATTCTTATTCACACCTGACATACAAAAACCTTGCTTGGATGCACTTTAGAAGTTTCAAACATCTCGGGCCAAAACACGGAAAGGTATAACCAATCAATGCAATAGTCAACAAGCTATCCAAAGCATCCTCTATACATATCTAACAAAGCAAGTATTCTCCAAGTTATTTTACAAGAACGTCCAACAAGCATAGCAGACAAAAGAATAATGATCGTTGCCCCATTCCTATCTCTCTAAATCATTCAGTTGGATATCATTAAGAGGTCATTGGATTGAGCACAATAAGATAAGTCAATAGACAAAGATAAATCACACAAACAAGTTGATGTTCTTCAATACCGCTAACCAAAAGGGAGTGTGTTTCTAAGGATAAGAACCGAAACTTATTTCCAAAGATGATGCCCATTGTAGGAAGGATGCATCCTAGGACATGTTAGTGGATGGTGGCATGTCATTTCGTTTATCCAAAGTGTTCTTTGTGATAAATAATGCCCCTTGTAGGAAGGATTCATCCTAGGACATGATATTATCAGATGATTGATACGGGACTATTTGGATGATGGACTATCGAAAAAGAATTGACCAACTTGTTTACGCACTGACTTAGACCTGAGACTTGATGTTTTTGAGTTTTCACGTTTAATCTGCTAGACTTGTTTTTAACTATTTCACCAAAGGTTGAGGATGACAATCAATTTATTATGAGTGGTGTTTATTGCGGGTGTAAGCGAGATGAGACATATGGATTTTTCAAATATTTGGATGTTTTTGATGTTTTGTAATGTTTTGAGGCTATTTTAGATTTTCAAATGTTTTAATTTTTAATTTTCTAATGTTTTGGGTTTTTCAGAGATTTTGACCAAGAGACTAACCTAAAGACCTATCCTAGGGGCCTTAGGGGCTGATCAACAGATTAGCCTTGCCTACGTTATACATGCAGAGACCACGTAGTTTGATTAGTGACTTGATCGATTTACAAATGATGATATACATGATGAGATGTTAGTTTATTACAACGGACTCCTATAAGACTGACCTAAATGTTCGGGGGATGATCGAAGATCAACCTTGCCTATGTTCAAGCTCAAAGACGACGTAGTTCGACAAGACGACCCTATTTTTGACTTTTTGAAAGACTTTTTGACCTATTTTTAGATTTTGACATTTTTTGATGTTTTTGGATTTTGATATGTTTTGAATGTTTTTTTGGATTTTGATATGTTTTGAATATTTTTGGATTTTGATATGTTTTGAATGTTTTTGGATTTTGATATGTTTTGAATGTTTTTGGATTTTTTTTTTTTCTAATGTTTTTGGATTTTCTGTTTTGAGGACTTTAAGATCATACCTGAATCCAATCCGATGAGAACATGCCCCCAACATGATGCCATAGACTACTCTGATAAAGGCAGGACAGACTGACTTTGAGGATGGGCCAAGTAGTACTAGGAGGGATCATGATACGAAAATAGGACCAAGCTATGGTGCAGATGCGAGTGGATGAGTGATGGATGGAGACCTGAATGCAATGAATGATAGAAGTGAAATGGAGGGATGATGTCGAACAAGCCACAAAGATCCTGATGGATGGAAAGTGCTTATTTACGCAAGGCACCTGTTTGCTAGGTTTTCACCAAGGTACTTGCCCAAAGTGCCACTGAAGTGGTTTTCACTAGAGGACGATTTTTCTCTTTACTATTTTTGATCATTTTTCTTTTTTTTTTTGCTTTTTTTGCTTTTTTTGATTTTTTTGGTGTCACCAAGATGCCTATTTGCCAAGTTTTCACCGAAGTAACCATTTTTTTAGGACTTTTTATTCTATACCTTGAAAGATTTAGGCATAAAACTTTTTGAGATGGGAGATATACATGGGCTCCTGCAGAGGTTCCCCTTCAAGTGTTGATAACTGATATGCCCTTGATTTATAACTTGTTGTGATGATGAAAGGTCCTAACCAATTAGGTTCAAACTTGCCTTTGTTGCTTAGGTTTGGGACATTCTTTTGATTTTCTTTTAAGACCAGTTTTCCGACTTGGAACGTCTTGCTTCTAATTTTCTTGTTGTAGCTCCTCTTGATTCTATTCTGATAGACTTACAAATGAGTCAAAGCATCTATACATCTCTCATCCAATAACTCTAGCTCATTTAGTCTTGATACTCTGTATTCTTCATCCGTGATGAGGTTTTGCAGTGATATTATGAGGGATGGGAGCTCAATCTCAATGGGGAGTACTGATCCGTAGATCAAGGAGAAGGGGTGGCACCAGTGGGTGTTCGAATGCTGGTTCGATAAGCCCAGAGGGCAGGGTTAAGCTGTAGATGCAAGTCACGACCTGCGTCATTGACTATTTTCTTGAGGATTTTAATGATGGTTTTGTTTGTAGCTTCTGCTTGGCCATTGCCTTGGGGATAATACAGAGTGGAGAAGCAATGTTGGATTTTGAATTTTTTGCATAAGTCACGGACATCTTGATTTTTGAATAGTGTCCCATTATCTGAGATAATGGCTTGTGGGACACCATAGCGGCATATGATATAGTTCAGAATGAACTTTGAAATCTACTTCCTAGTTATGTAGGTCATAGGTATGGCCTCCACCCACTTAGTAAAGTACTCTGTGGTGGTTAAGATGAACTTATGGCCGTTAGATAAGGTGGGAGTGATTTTCCCAATGAGATCAAGTCCCCACTACAAAAAAGGCCATGGTGTGACAATAAGATGGAGCTCTTGAGCTGGAGCATGGATGAGGTCCCTATGTTGCTGACATTGTAGACACTTTCTGGCATGATCATGTGCTTCCCATTCCATTGTGGGCCAATAATACCCCATCCTCAGCAGTTTCTTGGCTATGGTCATTCCACTCGAGTGTGAACCACAGATACCGTTATGTACTTTGGTTAGGGCGGTTAATGCCTCGTCAGCATTTAAGTAGCATAGTAAGGTACCTTCTATGCTTCTACAATACAAGGTATCACCTAGGATGACAAATCTAGATTCCTTTTTAACAAAGGTTCATTTTAGGTTCGATGGCAGGTCGGTGGGTATAACTCCTATGCGAAGATAAGTGTAGATATCATGATACCAAGGATCGCCAGGACCAACAATTTGGCACATGAATTCTGATTTAGGTAACTCAAATGTGGGAATGAGAAGCTACTCTATCAGGAATTCATATTTTGGAACATTGTTAGGGATGTCCAGTAGGGACCCAATTGTTACCATGGCATTTGCTACTTTGTTGTTAGCTCTAGGAATCTGTTCAAATGTGATTTTGATGAAGGACTCCTTTAGAGTCTCCACCAATTTCTTGTACGAAGTGAGCTTGTCATCCTTGGTTTGATATTCATCACTGACTTGATTTATGATTAACTGGGAGTCTCTATACACTTTGAGAGCCATGATGTTCCATTACACTACTATTTTGAGACCTATGGTTAAGGGCTCATATTCTGCAATGTTATTAGTGCAAGGAAATGCTAGTTTGTATGACCTTGGTATGCAATCCCCTTGTGGGGTGATGAAGAAGACACCTACTCCTAATCTATGTTGCGTGTATGATTCGTTGAAGTATAGTTTCCAGTGATCAGCTACGTTGAGGTTAAAGATGGATTCATGTAGAAACTCTGAGACACGAGGATTCTTAGAATAAATAGTTGCTTCTACTAGTTGATCTGCGATGACCTGACCCTTGATTGCTTTTCTCTCCACATACTCGATGTCATATTTTGATAATATCATTACCCATTTTTCTATTTTTCCTGTGAGCATTGCCTTTGATAGTAGATACTTGAGGGGATCAATTTTGGCGATAAGCTTTATCTTGTGTGCCAACATGTAATGTCTAAATTTTTGAGAGGAAAACACTACTGTGAGACATGCTTTCTCAATAAATGAATAGTTTAGCTCATGTCCAACCATTGTCCTACTAATATAGTAGATAGCCTTCTCGGTTCCATTTTCATCATGCTGGGCTAGGAGAGCTCCAAGGGTTGTTGTTGCTGACACATATAAAATCAATGGCTTCTTTGGGATAGGTGGCATTAAGACCGGCGGTGTCAGTAGATATTCCTTGATTTTGTTGAATGCCTATTCACATTTATCATCCCATTTGTACACTACTCCCTTGTGGAGTAGGTGAGAATATGGATTTTTTTGTCTTCTAATTGTGCTATGAACCTTCGAATGGACTAGAGTCTGCCTTGGAGGCCTCTCAATTGTTTTAGTATCTTTGGTGCTTCCATTTCGAGGATTGCTTTCACTTTTGTTGGATCCACTTCAATACCCCTCATCGATACTATATATCCTAGTAGTTTACCTGATTGTACGTCGAAGATGCACTTCTTTGGGTTTAGTCTTACTTTGTATTCTTCCAATCTATCAAAGATGGCACTCAAGGTCACTATATGGTCTTGTCTTTTTCTGGACTTAGCTAGGATGTCATCAACATAGTCCTCAACTGTTTTATGGATTATATCGTGGAAGATCAATGTCATAGCCCTTTGATATGTTGCTCCTACATTCTTTAGGCCAAATGGCATCATGTTCCAGCAATAAGTCCCCCATGGACAAGTGAATGTTGTTTTATGCTGGTCTTCCTTAGCTATCATGATCTAGTTATATCCTAAAAATCCATCCATCAATGATAACATCTCATGTCCCGTTGTCATGTCCATTAGCATGTCAATGTTAGGAAGCAGGAAGTCATCTTTTGGACATGCCTTGTTCAAATCTCTGAAGTCTATGCATATTCAAATGGTTCCATAAAGTTTCGAAATAGGTACTAGGTTTGATACCCATTTTGGATAATCTATGGGTTAGATGAATCCTGCATCTAACAACTTTTTGAGCTCCATTTTTACCAGTAAAGTGATTTAAGGGTGCATTTTTCAAAAAATTTGTCTGACAGGTTTTGCATCTGGATACACCACTAAGTGATGGACCATAGTCTCTAGATCAAGCCCTGGCATGTCAGCATAACTCCATGCAAAGTTGATTTGCCTCTCCCTTAGGAATGCTGCTAGGAGTTCTTGCTCTTCTGATAATAGTGTTTCTAAGTAGAATGTGATATGCAGAGTCTCTTATGTTCCTAGGTTGACAGGATTGCACTTTTTGGCCAAAACTGTTGACTTTTCCTGATGAATAGCTCTTAGAGGAAGATTGAATCCTTCATCCTCAAGCGCCTTAGAGAGGTTTTCACTGTTGGATACATCCTTTCTTTTTACTTTTTTCTTGTCAAAGAGTTCCACAGTGTGGTTTTCACTCAAGGACCTTGATATAATTCTTAGTTTCTCACTTTTGCAACTGAAGGATTGAATCGTTTCTCCATAATAAGCTTGTGTGTCCAATTCCATTATAAACCCTGCTTTATGATCTCCATCTGGAATGTTATCCCTCAATCCCATGAATTCTAAGAGTGCTTCATCATTTTTGAATGTATTGAGAATCGGTGGTCCTCGTCAGTCATGGTCGATGAGTTGGGGATAGACTAAGCGAGCTCATGATTTTGATGATCGGCTTCGAAAGATAAGGTACTAATCATACACAGGGTGGTGTCCTCAAATAACCTAGGTAGATCGGTCATGGTATCTTCATCATCACTACTGCTACAAACATTGGTTATATCAAAGGTACGGCCTATAGATATTGGTAATCATAGTTCTGTTGTTGTCGGTTGATGAGGTTTATTAACCGCTCTAACCGGAGGACTTCGACCATGTATGGTTATACTCAGAGGGGTACATCCAAGGCCAAGATTTGTTATTGGTCGTGTTTCTGGAATGATAGGTATTATGAGCCCATTTTCATTTTGTCTGAGTCTTTGGTTTCTATTGTAACCCATTCCTAGCATCATTTGTAAACCCTTGCTTCTGTCATCCATTGGTAATTCAGGTGTTGGTCTTTCATCCTGATAAAGCATATGTGATGGATCTTCCTCAATAACTTCTCATCAAAGATCTCCCCATCTTGTGAAGGTGGGATAGTTTTCAAGAGGCATTTGGGATGTGGAAGCTTCATTTGTTTGCGAACGTCCCTGTGATCTAGGAGATTGTTGTAACTCTCCTATCACAAAAGCATTGTGAGGGAGCTTTTAGCTTCCATAACCATCATCCTGGATGATAAGCTTGATGTTGGAAATGGTGGGAATGGCAGGAGTGGCAGGTATCTTTGTCATAGAAGTGGATGTGAGGGTGGCAAGATCGATGTATTGTGTGGATGGGCCCTCATCATTTTTTGGTACCTGGGGGATTTTGTAATATTTTTCTTCAAGATTCTTGCAGTATGAAAAAGGTTCGGGATCTCTATGGATAGTAACCTCTTGTCCATTATGTGTGAATTTAACACATTGGTGAAAAGTTGATGCTACGGCTTTCATCGCATGGATCCATGGACATCCTAAGAGGATATTATATGGTAAGTCAAGGTCCAAGACCTGACAAGTGGTTTCCATGAGAGCTGGCCCTACTTGAATGGCGAGTTTAATCATGCCTTGAGACACTCTTTCTTAATCATCATATGCTCTTATCGTGATGCCTTTCCCTTTATCAATGGAATCTTTTGATATTTTCAACTGCTTGATGAGGCCAAGAGAATAGATATTCAAACCCACACCTCCATCCACCAGGACCCTTTTGATTTTTCTCTTATTTACGATGACTTCCAAGTGAAGTGCACGGTTGTGAGATAGTTGGGTGAGGAAATCTTGGTCAGAGAATGTAATGAGATTAGGAGTTATGATATTTCTGACCATAGCTTGGAATTGCTCTGCATCAAGATCTGTGGGGACAGTTGATGAGGCTAATGCTTCCTCAAGGATATTTTTATGAGCGGATGATATTTTTAACAACTCCATGATGGAGATGTGTGATGGCATTCTCTTTAGTTGGTCTACAACATTGTAACCATGCATAACATATCTAGATGAAGGGACTCTATTTGGTTGGGATGATCCTGCAATGGTGACTTTGTCACCTCTTGTGGTGACACCACAATCTTCGACATGGGCGCCCTTGATGGTGATGACCATGCAGTCTTCATTTAGGGAGGCAACGATTGATTCAAAAATATGATTTACACTACCCTTCCCTTTATCATTTTTATTCCCTTTGTTGCCATGATTCGACATAGGATGCATGTATATCTTAAGGTCTTGATTTCCCATAGGTTGTTCCACATTTATGATTCTCTTATCAATGAGATCTTGGATAATGTTTTTGAGTCGCATGCAACTGTTTGTGGTATGACCTTTGATTTTATGAAATTCACAAAGTTGATTCTCATTGTACCAAGGACGTTTGACATTGGGTTCTTGGTAATTCTCAAATATAGGAGGTTGGATGAGTTTTTCATCTATCAACTTTTTCATGATGTCCTCAAGTGGTTCCCCCAAAGTAGTGTATTTCTGTTTAGGATAAGTTTTGCGTTGAGGTGGTCCTCTTTGGTCATTGCGATTATTGATGGTTGGATTGTTGTTTGGATGATACGTTGTGTGATGATTGTTTTGGTGTTATGTTTGAGTTTGTGGTGTGGGTGTATTTTGGCGTGGACCACTAATGACCACCTTGGCATCAACAATGCCATCATTAGTGATGTTTTTGTTCCTTTCCCACGTGTGAGGTTTATCATTGTAATTTGATGGTGGGCGGTTATTTTTCTATTCGTGATATGATGTTGATTCAGTGGGTTGAGTCACAAGGGCTCTTTCGGTGCTAAGAACTTTGGGCATCAATTGATCATATGTGGTGATACCCTGAACCTTGAGATGAAATGCCAAGCATCCTTCAAGGTTGGCTATGATGGTGCAAACTACTTGTTCTTCTGGCATGGTCCACTTGCTCCAATTGGCCTTGGATCACCATCGTTGAAGGAATGAAGCCAAAGATTCATTATTTCCTTATTTTAGACCATAGAGTTCTTCGAGGCTAACATCCATTGCAATGTTGCATTCATAATTTTTAATGAATACGTCTCTAATTTCTTGGAATGTTCTAATGCCTGAAGGTAAATGAGAGAACCATTCTATAGCAGAGTCTGCCAAGCTCCTAAGGAATACTCACATCAGATAAGTGTCATCATATGCAACCTCCATACAATGAACCTGGAATTCCCTGATGTGATCTTCAAGGTTTCCCATCCCTCGATATTTGTCAAATTTTGGGATAAATTCAAATCCCTTAGGGAATGGTTTCATCTCTAGGCTCCTATCAAATGGATAGGGACACAAGTTGCTTGGTGTTTTCATTGTTTGCCCAGATTGCATATCGAGCACTTGTTGCAAAAGCAACCTAATTTGTTCTATCACATCATTTTGTAGATCAGGGGGTGGGATGAAAGTGTTTTGGGATGTTTGAATCGTGGGTTGGATGGGTGGGTTGGTCGGCGTGTTGTTTAATGGTATTTGTATGTTGTGTTGAGCGAGGTAGGCTTCCACCTGCTTTTGTATGAACAATGCTTGTTGTTGATCTTGTTGTTGCTGCGCTAAGATTTGTGCTTGTTGTTGTGCTTGTTGCTATTCCAACAACACTTGTTGTTATGCTTGTTGTTGTTCCAACAACGCTTGTTGTTGGGCTACCAATTGTGCTGCTTCTTGTTGTTCTTGATATTTCTTTAATGTTTGTTGATATGCTTGGAATTGCGTTGCTTGTCTTTGTGCAAGAAGTTGTGCTTGATATTGAGCTTGTTGTGCCTGATATTGAGCTTTCGCTTGAGTTTGCACTTGTGCAACTTGCGCTTGTGCTGCTTGTTGTTGTAGTAGGGTTTGCGCAGCCTTTTGTGCTTGTAATGCTTGTAATGCTTGAGCAACTTGGGCAGATTTTTGTTTCTATTTTTTTAATAATGCTTGGGCTTGTTGCACTTGTAATGTGGCTTGTGCTATTTGGGTAGCTTGCACAGCTTGATCGGCTTGCTAAGCAGCTAGTTGTTCGGATTTTTGTTTCTAAACTTGTTGGTATCCTCTTTGAAAAGCAGCTTGCAATGTTGTGTCTTGTTGGCTTGGTGGTGGTGGGGGTGGAGGTGGATTTGGAATGGTATTCGTGAGGGTGGTATTGGTATTTTGCATGGTGGATGGTGTTGTTGATGTAGTTAGTCCTTGGGAGATCATGTTTTGTGATGTTAAGGGGGTGTTTGATGATGTTGCATTTGTTTGTGTGTTTGTCATTTGTTGTTGCGATATCAATGAAAAATTGAGTGTTTAGTATGATGCTTTGATTGATATTTGGGATAGTGATTTTATTAATATTTGATAGAGGGAGAAGCCCTAAACCAAGGAGTGATGTGGATGATGTTGGTAATGGTGGAAGAGGTGGAAATGTGAGGGGTGCAAGTTCTTGTGAAAATGTTGTGGTGTCAAAGATGCCCCCTAATACAAACATGTCTCCTTCCTCTTGTGAATTTGTGAGGAGAGGAATTTGAGGCGTTGCGCTGAAAAATGTTGATGATGGATCATGACGGGAAGTGAGAGGAATATTTTTCGGTGCTGGGTTTTCAAGTATGTTCTATTCCATGGTGGAATTTGCATCCAAGTTTTGATTATTAACAAGGGGGTGTCTTGAATAGCTTAGAGAAGTGTATTTCCCTTATTAACGTTGGGTTGGGTTGGAGCAATAGATGTCATAATTTGCGAAACATTTTGTGTGATGCTTTGGGATGGGGGTGTAGATGAGATGGGAATGGTGGATGAGATTGGAGGAAAAGATGTCTCCACTACGGTGCTCATGTCAAAATCCGATGGAAATTTAGCCCCATGCTTTGATAATTCGAGCATGTATAATGAAGGGTTAAGCTTCATCATGATATTGGCGATCTTATGGTTTTTGGGATTTTGTAGCATTTTAGTCATTTCATCATGAGTCATTCCAAAGATAAGATCTTCTCCTTGGTTTTCCTCTTGTAGATTTTGCGATGAAGTTGGAAGGTCAACTATGAGGTTTCCAAACCTGATGGGATTCATTTCAGGTGTGTTTTGGCTTAAATCACTTGAAGCGGGTGTTTCTTTGTTGGTTTTCATGCTCTTCTTGTATTGAGATCTAGTTTGAACCATAAAACAAGGATCAATTTTCAAGAATGGGAGATAAATCTCTTGACTTCTTTGGATTGATCTTTGTTTTATGCACCAAAGTAGAAAATTTCTAGGATGCTTTGAGGATCAAAGGTGATGATATGATGATGTTAGGGATGGATGATACGAATGTTTTTGGTTTTTGATAAATCTTGAATGAGACACTAGGCTTTTAGGACTTGCAGATTTTGATTTTGATTTGTTTTTGGATTTGGGGTTTTGTCCTTGAGTTTGATTTGGATTTGGATTTTGAGTAAATAGATCCTAAGATGTTTGGATGATTACCTAAGGATGAACTTTCTCAAATGATGATAATTTGAATACATGTGAGGAGAAGGATGCATCTACCCACACCTATCCAAACAAGATGATAGTTTCACTAAGCATATGATGAAGGATTCATCTACATATACTAAGCTAAACAAGGTGATTTTGATAACTTTTGACTAAGCCTTTGCAGAAGGATACATCTACACATTCCTAGCCAAAGGTGATTTTGATAACTTTTTCAAGGATTTAGTCTCAATGATTTTGATGATTTTTGATTTTGCCAGAAAGCCTAGTATTAAGGATGATTTCAAAATTTTCAAAAGATGATTGTGAGATGATCTTTGTTTTGATGTTTTGAAGGATGGATGAAAAGGATTTTTATTTTTATTTGATCCTAAGATGAACCTAAAAAGGACACTTTTTTTTTCTAGACCTGGGTATTGAAGAACAAGCTTTTCTCTAAACAAGATGTTCAAACTCTCTGAAAAGATTTTGGTTTTGGCAATAATAGAATGAATACAAACCGGGATTATTCCTTGAAGACTTCTTGTAAAATTTGAAAAGCAATCTTTGTCTGACTTTGTATAACATAGAGAGATGTTCTTAACGGGCTATTAGACTAAGGGCTTTCACCTTCGGTTTCTTGATCTTGATTTTTTGCGAAATCATTGGAGACACATGTGTGGGGTCTAATTGTCTTTAATCTTTGCTTAATGGATTCTTTTTACCACAAACACACTCTTGATTATTTTTCAAACTGAATGTCCAATTTCACAACTTCTTTTCGTCCCACAAAGTGCTTTGCAAAAGTTCCAAGAAATCAGGACAAGGGTTGCCCAAGGTTGACCTTTGTAAGAGCAAATTAAGATGTAAACCCAATTACTTAGAAACCTCTAAGGACATAATCCCTAGGGTAAGCAATAGTTCTTGGGTTTTGTCAAAGGTATTTTCTCTAACTAAGGGGTTTGAAATTTTGATGATGATGTTGAATGTTGGTTTGCAAATGTTTTCGAATAACGCACTGTGTTTTCAAATTGACTCACAAGCAATATAACACCCTAGCTCAATTGGTAAGTTTTTCTTGGTGGGCTTGCCTCATGCCCTTCGTAGTAGAAGAGATGAATTTACATGCAACCAAGGAAAAAATATAAAGGTATGTTAAGAATGAAGTCTTAACCTCTATATTTCAACCAAGATCAGACATGGCAAGTAACTTCTTGGAATCTAAGTTCCAATGCACCACTTTGATAAACTCATTAGATGGACTAGTTGGCAACTACAAACAAGGTTCTTAATGACACAATATCAGGGACATGGCACCTTGCGAGCATCCAACAAGCCACTAAAGGCTTTAATCAATCCTACTAGGGGCTCTTATACATTTTACGATAGTACCCCGTTCTGAAAGACATTGTACGGCTAAGGCCTACATACCATGAGGACTTGATAGTTTAGTCTTATCCATTTGTATACTGGCCTAAATGAAAAACTGGTTGGAGTCACCTTCGAGTTCTCCTTTTGGATGTGTCTCTTAGGCAGGCCCCTCTAAACGTGACTCAAAGCAATAAAATGCATTTTGATTGTTTCTCTTGCACCCTAGATCGCATGAAGCGCAAGGGGAAAGGATACACACTCAAAATTAATCAAAGAAAAAATCACACAATTCAAACACTTGTTTGTTTTAGCCTCAAAGCAATAATGAGTTCATTTTAAAGCACTAAACTTGAGTGTGAAGATTGCCTTGTTCAATTTTGAAGTCCAAAAAACAAACTTTAGTAAGTTTTTGTCCTAAAGTTCATTTTAATCCTTTTGTCATAAAATGGAAATGTTCTTTTTAGAATCAAAAAGGCTTCAAGTTGATCTAAAATAGAAAACTAAAGCGTATAATGGAAGCCCTCTAAAGTGTTTAAAAACACTTTGTAAATTTCAATTTTTGATGCTTAATTCTCTTTAATTCCGAGATTCATTCAAAGATTGCTTCTAATCCTTCAATGTTGTAAATTCTTCGTGCAAACAAAAATCATCCTCCTTGCTTTTCCTTCTTCACTTTCCTTCCTTCGTTTTCCTTTGTTTGTACCTCCTTCGTTAGTCTTTGTGCTTGCTTTTCTTTCCTCATTTTTCATTTTTCTTTCCTTGTTTTCATTTGACACCTTCTTTGTTTGCACCTTTGCTTTCCTTCATTTCTACCTTTTACCTTCCTTTTCCTTGCTTTCCTTGTTATTCCTGAAACAATTATAGATAAGATTTAGTTCAAGGACTTTATGACTATTACAAGGCTAGTACTAGAAATCAAGTTATATGCTCCCCTAAAAATAAAATTCCATGTAAATAATAAAGTATACATCCCTCCAAAGGTATGTTAGAAAGCTGATTTAGAAACTCCAATGTAAATCCTCATGAATAGATGATGCCTTTAGATTTTTAAAGCCTTCACCGAAACAATAGACTCTGTATTTAATGCATCAGATCAACATTTAATGCTTCAAATCTATATTATATGTCAAAATTTGCATTTGTAACTTTCCCAAACTTATTTGGATTCATTCGTAGAACCACAGAATTTCCACCATTGACTCTGGTTGTTGGCATCCTCCCTTTTCATGCTCCCCACTAGATAAATGTGTATAGACTTCATAAACTTTCGTGCATTGCTATAAGGTGTAAAGAATACAGCAAATGAAAACTTCTAAGCAAATGCATTTGGAAAGAATAAAGTTAATAACAATGAATGCTAAGGCAGAAACCTTAAATCTAACGCATTTATGCCATTTAATGGTTGCAGGACTACGAAAGACTTGTTAAAGCGCCAAGAAAGTTTTAAGAAAATGTTCACTAGCAGGTTGTACCTAAGGAGACAACCAATAAATGCATTTTAAAAACTTTCAAATAGATGCATTTGTCAAGTGTAAGGTCAGGAAACCCGCACAATGTAAGAACATTTCAAGAAAATAGATTCCGTAGGTGTAAAAACCATATTAGCAATGATGGCAGGACACAGGTGCGTACTCCTATGCCAAAAAGATCTATAATAATTATTTGATGTGTGAGAAAATATTTTGCAATAAAAACAACCTTCTCCACGGTGATCTTTGTTAGAATTTAAATCTTCAGATATGGTGTTTGGTCAAGGGCTCTTTAGTGAAGAGTCAAGATATTGCAAACCAAGATAATGTGATTGGCAGGTGAAACATCACATCCCTGTTCTCTCTACCTGCATACAAGTGGGAGTTTTGAAAATAGATAAATATATCAAGGCATAAGAAAAGATTTTATCAAGTGTAAGAGATACCACTTGTTAACTTATTGAAATGGCTTTAGAAACTTTTGAGTTAACACTAATGGCTAGTGTAAGGACAAACTCTCCTTAATTCACTGTGTCCTCCTAGCTTATGACACTTTGGAATAGTGTATGAAGTGGCCTCCCTCACCGCATGCAAACTGTGAGAATATAGACCTAAATAGTGAGAATTGAAATATGCATATGCTTGTGAAATCCTCCCTTACTACAGTATTAACCAAAGTCAAGAAGTTGTATCTTGTTCTAACCAAGAGGCAAAAAATAAATAAATAAAGATGTTAGATTTGACAGTACAATGTTGGCTTTTCAAAAATCCATATTATAAGGTTCTTTAGCTATCATTTTAGCAACAATATACTTGGCATGCATCCTAGTCAGGCATCCTTTATACGGCTTTGTAAAAATTTTCCAACAAGAATTAAAAAATGCACTCCTACCGAAGCTCTAAAAGTAGTTAGATATAGCACAAAAATTAAATAAGTGTCAGCGCATTCACATAGGCAATAAAATGATAGACATAAGTGGATACTCCTTTAACAGAGCATGCATAGATGAATTTCTAAATGCAGTTTCAAAAACATTGTGACAGGGCACATGAATAGTGACTCTCCATTTGAATATGTGAAAATATTTCAGATCTTGTCTATTGGAGCTCATCCACGTCTCTTTACTGCTACTTGAGATATGCAAAAAGATAACATAAATCATGTTTCTCTAGAAAGCTAGCCACATGAAACCTTTGAATGCGCTAAAAAGGTGATGCTCAAGGGGAAGACTAAGCATTCCTAAAGTCTAGTGTCCTTCCACAACTTGTGTTTATAACATATCTCGATGAGAACATGCCAAAATGATGGAGTTGTGTGCCTGAACAGTCTCCTATGATCCGCAAAGGGGTTAAGATAGGTGAGCCATTAAAAGAAAGAGAAGAGAATAAATCTATTTGTCTTCTGAGGTTGCCACTTCCAGACCGATCTGCCATCCATAGTCAGAAAATAGATATTGCAGAGTAAAGCTAATTAATTCAAAAAATAGTTCTGAGAATGCATCCTACTAAGATTCAAAACTAAACCATGAAGTATGGTGCTAGAACTTCAACTCTGGATGGGCATCTTGCGTAAAAACTACATATACCTAAAAATTGGTGACTAAAAATTAATATTGACTGAAAATCATGGTGATTCAAAAAGTAAATATTGAAAGAAAAACAACTACCACAAATTGCATCAAAGTGAATCCAAGCCACAAAAGTAAAGGAAATCATAATAAATCTGAATCTTGATCTCTAGCAAGAGGGATGGTTGGATGATGTTTTTCCATTTCGATGGATAACTAGAGAATCTACAAAATTTGAAAGATGTAGCATACAAGCTCTGTTAAGGTTTTGGACAAAGCTCTTGTCAAAACATTTCCCTCCTTCTAGCACCACATGAAGTACCTAAAAAATATACAAGTAAACCACTCTCAAACATTCATTGGGATGGTTAGTTTAAATATGAAAATATATAAATACCTCCATGAAATAACAATGCAATGCTTCAAAGATGTAAACAACTAACTAGGAAGATTAAATAAACCTATTAGAAGCAAAACAAATTACCTATTCCATGTTGGATTGGTGCTATTGTAGCAAATAGCCCTTTCCCAATCCTAATTGAAGCTCAAGCTTAAGTGATCAAATGCAATTGTGATGGAATAAGATGGACAAAATTACTTCTCAATTCAAGAGAGTAACCTTGCATGAGGGTTGTAGTTAAAATTGTGGAGGATTAAGCTTCCATTTATATATTTTCTTGATAAGAGATTGAAAATGAGATGAGGCCACTTGTCAACTTTTGATTGGTTGAGGAGTGAGCACATTTTGGCCAATGTGCCAAGAATTTAAAATTGTTGAGTGGGGGGACATGTAAGACTTTCAAAATTTTAAATTCTGAGTGGGGAACATGTTAGAATTTAAAATTTTGAGTGGGGGGACATGTTAGAATTTAAAATTCTGAGTGGGGAACATGTCAGAATTTAAAATTCTGAGTGGGGGGACATGTCAGAATTTAAAATTTTGAAAATGCATGAGTGGGGAATATTCTTCTAAGATGCCATGTTGAAAGAAAATAGGGATTTTAATAAATCAATAAATTGATTTATTTGTGCAAGTGGATGGTTAGGTTAATTTAATCAGAATTAGATTAGCCTAATGATGATTAGGATGTTTTGACTTATTTGATTTAAATACTTGATTTATTTAAATCAGAAAAGGATGGAAAATGCATTTGGATTTAATTAAATGAATGTTTGATTTATTTGATTAAAAGGAACAACCTTAGAAATGAACCTAATAAGTTTAATTTATCTGATGAATGGATGAAGGTGAACCTAATTAATTGGTGAATGGACCTAATGTGAAACCTAGTTTAAATGATGAATTAACCTGATCGAATGCATAATGCTAATTTTGCATGTCTACAATTGTTATTTACTTATATATTTTTAGTCATTTATTTGTGTTTACACCTTTATGTTTTTATATTTTCTTGCTTTCTTGTATTTATTTATATATTTATATTTTCTTTCTTGCTCTTTTTGTTTTTAGAGTTGTATTTTCTTATTTATATTTATCAAGTCTTTTTATCTCATTTTTATATATTTAACTATTTTAAGTGTTATTTTTATTTTTATTTTTTATATTTATATATTTTTTGTATCTCATATTTATAGTTATATATATCTACATATATAGCTATATTTATTGTGATTTTTTCTTTTTTTTTTATCTAGTTATTTTTATATTTATAGTTTTATTGTTATTGATGTTCTTTGTGTCTTTTTGCTTCTTTTCTTTTCTTTTATGGTGTGATTTCTACCTCTCTACCTTGGTCCTTGTACCCTACCCTTCCCCCTCCTTTCTCTTTTTAAACTAGTAAGTTTTCAATCAACCATTTTTTCTCTCCTTGCTCTCTACCATCTTGATGATGGATCACAGAGTGTGATCCAAAACATTGATGCAAATATTTACAACACAATCATTGATTGTGGAAACTTGATATCATTAAGAGTAAAGATGAGTTGAAAAGGGAAATCCAGGTTTTAACTAAATGCCTGAATTTTTATTTTTTTTTTCTGCCTCAACCAGTATCTCAAGCTGAGTCATCCTTTGATCACCTAGCTTTAATGGGAAAGGAGGTGGTAAGTAAAATGAGGAGCTGAAAAAACTTCGGTAGGGCTATAGAAGAATGGAGTATTGGATTAATTAGAAGAGGTAATTAGATTATCTCTAAGTCTCTTAAGTGCCTACAAAGGGAAAATGCTTCAAGGATGGAATTCCAAGAGGAGACTATTGCTGTTGAAAATGAGGAAAGAAAATGGAATCAAGATGTAAATGAAATCAAAGCCATGATAGGCTTTGGGATGGAGAAGTCAGCCACTGAATAAATCATACCTAGTGTTGTTGATGGTCATTGCCTAATCTAGAATAAAAGTGTGGAATGGGAATTACAAGTCATAAAATAGGACTTGCAAAAGCTTCAAGAAGCCCAAACTAAATGCAATGCAATCCTAGAAGAGATTCATAAGAACATTGTCACTCTTGGACTGCAACTTGATAGGGAAGGAGACAAGAGTGATGAGATTGTTAAAGCTATGGAGAGTAATTTTCAAAAAATAGTTGATGGAATTTTCAATTCGCAGTCTTTCAATGCAGAGTATTTGACAAAATTTGAAGCGAACTAGATCTCATGTTATCTAAAGCTACATGGCTCATGAAGACTTACAACTAGAGGATCAAAGCTGTCAAGGATAGCTAGCTGGCATGGAGGCTACGAATGGGGAATATAACCATCCCACACCATAGAGAACTTCCACACGTCAGCAAGGCTTTCCAAGCCTTGCAAAAATGACTTGCCACGTCCATAGAACTCAGAAGTGAAGTGCCACCATCCCAGCTTTAGTTTTTTTATTTCTTGAAAATACTTTAAACTAAAATTAGTTATGGGAAAAGAACTAGTTACTTACCAACTTTATATATATGTATTTATCTTTAATTGTTTTCTCTCTGGACATTCATTGAAAGACCTGATATTATACTATCTTGAATATGTTTTTTTTGTGAAATAAAATCTCTATTTTTCTGTGCACATTTAGTTTTACAAAGATAGTTGGTATTCTTAGATCTATGTGTTTAAGGTATATCTGGATGTATATGTTATTCATATGCATTGGTATATGTATCCATCTTCATATTTGATTTCAATTCACAAGTGATATTGGGTTCATATTTATGTTACTTTATCTATGTGAAATGGTCTTTATGCCAATATGTTTATAATTTGTTTAATGCTTACTAGTCTTTGTGTTATTATTTTAATGATTTGATATATGTAAATTGGTCTTTGAGCCAATATTTTATTTACTTTCCTTTGCACTGGATATTGGGAATTTTCCTTGTATTGAGTTTTTCCTTTCCTTCATTCAAGTTAAAAGCATACCTATGTTTAGTTAGTTTAGTCAAATTCATTGCATACCATACGAAGGAGTTGTACCTCCAAAATTCAAAGGAAATTCACAAATGAAATTATGAACTTTCTAGAGCTATTGGGGAATAATCACACCTTTTGAGTAAAATAACCCATTATTTCTTAAGGTACCCAATCTGTTAACCAATAGATTTTTGGCGACTCTATTCAGGAAACAAATGAATAAAAAAAAATTGAGTTTCCTTATCCCAGTTTTTACATATTGAATATCTTAAGCTCACCCTAGATTCCAAAAGGTTTACTAGGGGAGAAAGAAGTAGGGGTGTCTCAGAACCAATTTTTAAGTCCTTGCAAAGTAGTGAATTTTCCTATATTATATCTTCTTGAAGAATGGTTGGAGCTAGAAGTAGACCTGCTTCTCCAACTAGGACACCTCTAGACTATTCAACTTCTCAAGCTCTGTTGTTACATGGGACTATCCTTCTGGTAGTTGTAAACTTCCCTCACATCATGGCTAATCCCCCACCTGTCCCATGGGGGGCTGCTATAGATCCTTTGAGTTTGGGAAATAATTTACATGATTTACCTAAAGGATCTCACAAAAAATCTACCCAAGTTAAGGGGCGATGGAAAAATTCACCTGGGGAGCATATTGATGCATTGTTTATAGCTTGTGGTGTACTTGGAGTTTAGGAAGAAGATGTGGCGGCTAGGATTTTTGCAAAATATTTAGTGGATGTTGTGGCACAATGGTTTTACCAACTTCCACATGGTTTAATCAACAACTGGGCCACTATGTTAAGTAAATTTGAATCCAGGTTCAAAATTGTGAGCAATGATCTTTCATTGATAGCATAGGTGACACAAATGAAGAAATAAGCAAGTGATCCTATGAGAGATTTTGTTGCAAATTTTAACAGGTTGGTATCTCAGATCAATGTTGCTAAGAGGTCATTTGAAGAGATGCATAATTTTTTATTCATCAATGTATGTTTAGTTCTCAAGACTCAGTAGCTAATGTAGCATCCAACATTAAATTTTCCTCATCTACTTTTGATGATAATCCCAATCCTTTCTATGTGTCACTATTTATAAATGGGTTCAGGTTGAATAACTATATTATTGACTTTAGCACATCTGATAATGTTATGCCTACACAAACTGCATGAGCTCTAGGATTGAACTTGACCAAGACATTTGGGAAATGTTATTCTATGGAGTCCAAAAAATACCCCTTAATTGGACAGATCAAAGATGTACAAGTTTCACTTGCAACCCATCCAAAAAAATTGCTTAAGATCACCATTTTAGAAGCCAATATACAAACCAAGTTAAAGCAAGGAGTATGGGAATCAAGATGCTTAGAGTCTTGGGACATGCTGAATTTATTGTCAATCAGGTGCGAAAGATTTTCACCATTAAAAATGAAATGTTAAGACATTATAGGAACCAAGCATGGGATTCCATTGAGTGTTTTGAGGCATACTCAATAGAGTCCATTCCTAGGGAAAGGAATTCTAGAGCTAATTCTTTAGTTGTTTATGCTTCCCTTTTGTTGCCTCATCCGGATTTTAAAAAAATCCTATAGGATTGAGTTAATTTATCAGCCCAATGTTCTTGACAATGTTAATCACCAACAAGTGTTCAAGAATGATAAACAAGTCCAAGCCTTCCTAGAGAGAGCTGGATTTTTTCCCAAACTTTCTTTGAGGGAAGCTCTAGTGAATGTAAAGAGTTTTTCCCTAACGACATCAATAAGCTGAAAGATGGGGTCACATAGTTGAAAGGTAGAAGAATCCCTAAAGGACTAGTTTCTTTGGAAGATCTATTTGATTGACATGATCGATCCATTAATAAAAAAAATGAATGAATCCATCAATAGTTTTAGATATTTTGAAGCAGCGAACATCAAGAGTCTTGACTCTCCTCAAATGGTTTATATTGGAAATTGTTGTTCTCCAAAAGAAAGGGAAAAGTTGATAGCCTTGCTCATCAAGTACAAGAATTTTTTTCCTAGAGCTATGATGATCTTAAAAATTTCATGGACAAGAAATTATATCATCACATTCCAATGAAGGGTGGAATATCTACCTTCAGACAAAAATAAATCAATTATAACCCTAAAGTAACTAATGCAATTTTCAGGGAAATCAACAAGATGTTGAAATCCAGAATAATCTACCTGATTCATCATTCAACTTGGGTGGTCAATATTGTTCTATTCTGTAAAAATAATGGCAATATAAGTATTTGTGTGGAATTTAGGAATCTCAATCAAGAATCCCTTAAAGACAACTACCCGCTTCCAAATATGGATCATATCCTACAAACAGTTGTTAGCTCAGAGATGATTTCCATGCTAAATGGTTTCTCTGGCTATAACCATAATAGTGTGGAAGGAGAAGATCAACATAAGAAAACATTCACTATGCCTTGGGGAAATTTTTCTTACAATAGGATTCCTTTTGGGCTTATTAATGCTGGTCCAATATTCCAAAGAGCAATGGACATGTCTTTCAGAGACCTAAAGAATAAGATCATAGTCATTTATCTGGATGACCTGGTGGTATTCTCCAATAAGAGAGTGAATCACCTAAGGGACTTGGAATAGGTATTGCAAAGGTGTAAAGAGCATGGCATCTCCCTCAATCCCAAGAAGTAAATGTTTGGAGTGACTAAAGGTAATATTTTAGGCTATATTGTATCTAAGGAAGGGATTATAATTAACCTTGAATGATTCAAGGCTCTTCTACAGCTAAGTCTTCCTTCTAGTAAAACTCGTGTAAAGTCTTTCTTTGGGAAAGTTATTTTTCTAAGAAAATTTGTTCTATAATTTTCTAAGATAACCAAACATATAGTGGAAATGATGAAAGAACAATAGGTCTTCAAGTGGAATGAAGCTAGAAAACAAGGCTTTAATAATATCAAAGAAGCCATTTCCTAGGCCCCTATTATGGTATGTCCAAATTTTAAAAAAGAATTCATCATTTACTGTTATGCCTTAGAACACACTGTATCTATCATTATACTCCAAAATGATGAGAAGAATGTGCAAGTTCCTATAGCCTTTATGAGCATCTCATTGAATAAGCATGAGCTCAACTACTCTCAGATGGAAAAGCATGCTTTTGCAATAGTAAAGGTAGTTAAGTGATTTTTTTTTTATATAATACATTCACATTCAGTTGTATATGTACTAGACCCTACTGTCAAAAGTATCCTTACCAATAGAATGTTAGCTGCAACTAAAGAGGAGGCTAGATTGCTAAAGTTCAAGATTATGATTTGGATTTTAAGCCTACCAAGCTAGTTTGAGGAAGAGGACTTTGAAAACTTATGACAAAGGACCATAATGAGCAAAGGGATGAGGAATTCCTTCCTATGTTTCTAATTATTAGAATTCAAGATGAGTGATTCTTGGACATTTCCTATTTTCTCACTTATGGAGAGTGCCCAAAACATATTTCAAAGAAAAAAAATAGGAACCTAAAGCTAAAGGTAACTAAATATTTCATTTGGGAAGACACTCTATATAAGAGGGGATTAGATGGTTCTTTTTTGAAGTGTGTGGATAAAGGCCAACAAGAAATATTGCTGAGAAAATTTCACAGTGAAGTTTGTGGGGGAATTTTTTCAACGACCATGACTACTTTTAAAATCTTGAGGCATGGTTACTATTGGCCAGGCATGTTCAAAGATTCCTATTACTGGGTGGCGAGATCTAAAAAAATTAAGTTCTTTCCAGTCAAACCTCATTTGGAAATGCTTCCACTTGGGCATGTTGTAATTGATGGCCCCTTTCAACAATGGGGCTTAGATTTCATAGGACCCATTAGTCCCCAATCAAGTGGAGGTCATACTAACATCATTACAGCAATAGACTACTTTACCAAGTGGATGGAGGTGATTCCTGTGAAGAGAACTACTTTAGAAGTGGTATGCAATTTCATCAAAGAAAATTTTTTAGTTAGATTCAGAGTTCCTTATAAGCTAGTGACTGATAATGCAAAAAAATTATCCTCCAATGATATATCACTATTTTCTATGATTATGGAATCTCCTTATCACATATGGCAGATTATTATCCCCAAGGAAATGGCTAGGCTTAGTCTAGTAACAAAAACTTGGTAAATATCATAAGGAAGTTGGTGAATGAGAATCAAAAGGATTGACAAAAGAAGCTCTATGAAGCTTTATGGGCAGATAGGACCACTCCAAAGAAGGTAATTGGGATAACCCCTTTTTAGTTAGTTTAAGGAGTGGGAAGCACGTTGCCCCTTCCATTGGAGTTATTTTCCTATAAACTATAGACTGCAATTGAAGATCAAGAATTTCATGATGCCTTGGAAAAGAGAATCTTATACTTGACCAGGATTGAAGAGAAACACGATGAGATGGTAGATAAGATAACTATGCATTAAGCTAAGGTTATAAATATTTTTGATAAAAGAGCCAAAACAAGGAAGTTCATGATTGGAGACTTGGTGCTATGATGGGACAAACACAGGGACCTAAAGGTGCTCATAAGAAATTCAATGCTCTTTGGATTGGTCCATTGAAGATCACTCAAGAATGTGGGCCTAATACCTTCCATATGGCTTATCCCAACAACACTCCCCTACATATTCCTTACAATGGGAAGAATCTCAAGCTCTACCATATCTTAGTCCCCTTTGGGGTTTTCTCTTTGTAAATAGTTAGTCTAGCATTTTTCTTTCAGTTTTGGTTGTTCCTTCTTTGTGTCTAAGAGTCAATTTTAATAATTTATTAACTTTTTTTTCTCATTGGATAAGACACTAATCATGTAAGCTTGTTTCTAGGTTATTTTCTTCATCCTTGTCAGTCTTTGTCCCCATTCAGAACCATTTATTACCTAATTTTTGGGTCCCCCTCCAAAAATAATGCTTATCTTTCAAAATTTTGGCTAAGTCATGTTCTATCAATGTTTTGATTGTCTATTATAACTCAGAAAGTTTTTAGTTAAGTTACTCTAACTCTCCTCTCACTCACCCTACAACATATCCTACTTGTTTGAAAGCACTAGCGATGTTTTGCTCAATTATTTGAACTTATGAAATTTTTTCTTGGTCTATTATCAAGCTTAAACAGAGCAAGCAATGTGTTACTGAGTTTGTCTAACTCTCCCATTGACCACCCAAGAAGAAACTATGGCCTTCATTAAGAAGCAGGCAGTGTTTTGTATCTAAAGATGAACTCATGTGGTGATTTACAAGATTACATGAACTACCCACTATCCCACCCGCATAGTCGTTCCTTTTCAAATTTTTGAAAAGAAGTTATATTGAGTTAGTGATCTAAAAGTTGACACATGCTGACATGAGGGAGAACTGCATTTAATGCCTATCTACTTACACATTTCTTGTGGGGAATTAAAAAGGGAAATTCATGCCAAGGATAGGCATTCTTTAGCTATGCTATTCACTTTGGGAGGTGTGAAGAAAAGGGAGCACACTAATGCATACTTCCACCCTCAAAATCCAGGCTCATTCTAAAAAAAATTCCTTATCTTTTCCTTATGAGTATACAATTTCTAGGCTTGTTTTTCCCTACATTGTAGGTTACCTAGTGAAAATTTGTCTGAACTGTAGTATTCTAGAAATGGCTAGAATTAAGTGTCAAGGGTATGAGTCAATCACAAGATTAACATGCAACATGCCTAAGAGATAAGAGATACTAAGATAGGGCTGGAAAATATGAGTGAGCTTAAAGAGAAATTAAGTGCCCCAAATCCACCATCTATCACACAAAGATTAATTGAGAGTGGATTGGTAGAGGTAGCCACCTTTCCTATAACCATCCAATTCCCTAAGTTAATTCTTGAATGTATAAGGCATTATAATGCTTAGACTCGGGAGATAAGAATTGAAGAAAACCGTTTGGTGTTTAAAATTCAAAGGGACACATTTTCCTTGTGCTTGAAAATTCTTGAAAAGGATCCCTACTCACCCATGGATTTCACCAATGCTCAGGTCAAGTTTTCACTCAAGAAAGGCTATTATTGAAATATAATGGAAAGGAATTGGTAGGCCAAACCTAGGGGAGGAAAATCACAGTTACCCTAGAATTTACATAGGAATTAATTTGTAGAGGAGATATCCAACATGATTTTTTGCTAAACAAGGTCTAGGGAAATGAGGATTCCTTTGGTTTTCAAGAAAGGATGAGGAACCCAATTCCTAGACTAGGTGACACTTATCAGTGATAGGTTACACAACCAGTTGGTTTACTTTCCTGTTGATAGGGAATTTTTCATTTCCTCTTATTTTATTTATGCCATCACAAATACTAGGCATTGGACATGCTTGAGACCGAGTAATCTCCCTCATAATCAGCTGCCTATTTTTTAGTATCTTGATAAACTGTAGTTGAATAAGAGATTTTCTCACCATAGGAGGATATCAAACACTTTCACCATGAGAATGACTAGAGAACTGCAAGGGAAATTTGAAGTGTGGTTATCACCTAAGGCTATGCAGTTTTTCAATTATTATGGCAATCATTTCATTCAATTTCAAGGATTCTCCTATATAGGGCTAGTGGTTTTACCGACTTTCCCATTAAGCTCCCAAGGCACCCAAAAGACATGTTTGTGATGATTCAAGTCTGTAGACTGTTAGTAAATGTCAACAAGAGATGCCAAGAGTGGACAAGGGTGATAATATAATTCCCAGTTGGTTTCGGTCTTTACACATGTGAGTCTATGTCAGATGCCCTCAATATAGAAAAGGAAATTACTAGGTACAATCTACAAACCTATGATGTATGCTTTCCTTTTTATCTTAAGGATTATGTAAAATATAATTTAAAGTTGGGTCTTGGTTTACTCCACTTTCGTACTCTAGAGGACTATTGGGAAGATTTTTTCAATGAATTTAAAGTTAAAAGGAGTTGGATGATATTGTATTTGAGACAGATAGTCACCTATAATTTGAGTTTTGATGTACAAGGAATTGAGGATGACAAGTCAGATTTAGTGGACCCAATTTCCATAGATTTAATAGAAAATCAACCCATTCCTACTATGAATTGGAGTAGTAAAGAGAAAGAAACAATTGAGGCAATTATTTTTGATGTTTTGGAAAAAACTCAGGAGTGGGTTACTAAGAAGAAGACAAAGCAATCTCATCCTAATACCATATTATAGAATACTCAACAAGCAGGAGGAATGGTCAACCTTTTCTAATTGTAGGAACCTCTAGGGTTGCTTCACAATCAGTACAATTTGGGGCACAAGGTGATGGTAATGAAGAACCCCCTAACAAGGATATGATTCAACCATCTTGTAGAGAAGACCTCCCTAATTTACCCAATCTAGACTAGGATAAGGTGGATGAGGGGGAAGGAGATTTCTTAAAGAACATTAACATTAGTTTTTCTTCCCCATCACCCTTTTTGTCACCTGACAAGGAGGTTGATGAACCTTTAAAACAAATATCTTCTCCATGCCCATCACAAGATGCTTAGACAATTACTCGACTCCTCCAATTCCAAAGCAACCAACATCCCTAGTACTCCTAGTTGGCTAGAAGACACTCTATTTGAAAAGAGGAAAGTTGTACAATTGGATCTCTCAAAGAAAGATATGGTAGGGAAGCTCCAAAGGACTCCAAAGCCAAATAAGTTGAAAACCATTGCTTGATTAATTGATGATGTTGAGTCAAGAAATTTATTCTTGGAAGTAGCATGTCCTACTACACAAAAGGAAGTCACTCAAGGAATGGCCAATGACTTTGATGTTGGTAGGATCAATCAAGGACCTCCTACAAGGGATGAGGATGTACAAAAATTTTAGGTGTCTATAGTGAGAATGGTTGATAGGTCCAAGAAAGATAAAGAGAGTAAAGATGAGTTGAAAAGGAAAATTCAAGTCTTAACTAAATTCCTAAAATTAGTTTTTGATTTACCACCTCAACCAATATCTCAAGCTAAGTCATCCTCTGACCCCCTAGATTTAATAGGAAAGGAGGTGGTAAGTAAAATTAGGAACTACAAATAGTTCGGTAGGGTTGTGGAAGAATGGATCAGTGGATTAATCAAAAGATTTAATCAAATTATATGTGAGTCTCTTAAATTCCTACAAAGGAAAATACTTCAAGGATGGAAGTCCAAGAGGAGATTACTTTTGTTGAAAAGGAGGAAAGAACATGGAATCAGCATGTAAATGAAATCAAAGCCATGATAAGCTTTGAGTGGAGAATTTATCCACTAAACAAATCATACCTAGCACTATTGATGGTCATTTCCTAATCTAGAATAAAAGTGTGGAATGTAAATTATAGGTTGTAAAATAGGGCTTACAAAATCTTCAAGAATTTTGAACTAAATGTAATGCAACCCTAGATTAGATTCATAAGAACCTTTTCACTCTTGGATTACAACCTAACAAGGAAGGAGACGGGAGTGATGAGAGTGTTAAAGCTTTGGAGAGTAATTTTCAAAAAATAGTTGATCGAATTTTCAACTCGTAGTCTTTCAATGTAGAGCATTTGAGAAAATTCAGCAAACTAGATCTCATCCTATCTCAAGCTATGATGTTCATGAAGACATACAACCAAAGGATCAAAGCTATCAAGGATAGCTAGCTGGAATGGAAGCTATGAATGGGGAATATAACCATTCCACACCATAGAGAACTTCCACATTTCATCAAGGCTTTCCAATCCTTGTGGAAATGACTTGCCATGTCCACAAAACTCGGAAGAGAAGCACCACCATCCTAGCTTTATTTGTTTTATTTCTTGAAAATACTTTAAACTAAAATCAGTTATGGGCAAAGAAGTGGTTACTTACCAACTTCATATATATGTATTTATCTAAAATTGTTTTCTCTCTAGACATTCATTGAAATATCTAATATTATACTATTTTGAAAAAAAAATTGTTGTGAAATGAAATCTCTATTTGTCTATGTGCATTTAGTTTTATAAATATAGTTGATATTATTAGATTTGTATGTTTAAGGCATATATAGATGTATATGTTATTACTATGCATTGGTGTATGTATCCATCTTCATATTTGATTTCAGTTCACAAGTGATATTGGGTTGATATTTTTTTTTACTTTATCCTATGCAAATTGGTCTTTGTGCCAATATTTTTATAATCTATTTAATGCTTACTATTCTTTGTGCTAGTATTTTAATGATTTTCTATATGTAAATTGGTCTTTGAGCTAGTATTTTTTTTACTTTCCTTTGCACTTGATATTGGGAATTTTCCTTCCATTGATTTTTTCCTTTCTTGCTTTTGGGTTTAAAGCATACATATAGTTAGTTTAGTCAAATTTATTGCATACCATACTAGGAAGTTGTACCTCCAAAATTTAGAGGAAATTCACAAATGAAATTATGAACTTTCCAGAGTTCTTGGGGAATAATCGCACCTTTCGAGCCAAATAACCCATTATTTCTCAAGGTGCCCAATCTGTTAACCAACAAGCACCAACCCAATCTTTTGAGGCATTGAGTTCTAAATTCTTGCAAACCCATATATGAATACATTGGTTCTTCTCTAACTTGAAATGCACCTTTTCAATTTATATACTAAACTCTCTACCTCTACCTAACTTCACCTTTCTCTCAATTCTCCATTGAATCTATGTTCTCATTAACACAACTTTATTGAATAGTCTCTGCACACGACTGTGATATGTTCAATTTTGTAACACTTGTACAACCAAATTAACTATGTATATATATTCCCAAACATGAAGTTTCAAATTTATATTCTCACCAAATACTAAATGAATTGACAAGATCAAGACAATAACTATTTTCATAGTTACACATAAACTTAATTACTTTGCATTCCATTGAAATCATCACTTAAATGATTTTTCAAGAAATACAATAGAATAAGCTTCTTCTTTATAACTTTCCATCAAATTTTTGCTCTATCAAGTAGACATTTTTCTCACTTTAAATATTAACCATTGACCTTACCTTTACTGCCATCTTAAGTGGACACATGTTATCATCATGCACTATCACAATCAATGATTGAGGAGACATATATCTTTGTACAATACTATAATATCTATCTAATGAGAGGACATCTTTCATCATAACACATCTTCACATTTGATGGTTACAAAAACAAGTATCTCTATGTTATGTTGCAATAACCATTTGATCTCTTCCTTCAATGCATAATGTTGATTAAAAATTTGGACTAGAAAACATCATCTTAGACACATGTAAACATTCCATGTTCCAAAATAACCAAGACTGGGAACTACCATTACTTCCAAAAAATAGATGAAATGTGTCATCTATCTCACAAACATCACATGTGGTGTGATTTCACACTCTCACACGAGCATAAACCTTTGACTATACTTCCTTGTGAACATGTGATATGTGGACATGTGGTATAGTTTTGTATTATTGCAATAGCATAGACTTTATTCCTTGTGAAGACATGAAAACTGTTGACCTTGTAGAATTAACATGCACTGTTAAAACAACTTTGAAGTATATGGAAATTAGCTGCCTTCATAAGCTAAGATGAACTACCACCCGAGTTGGTAACCACTAGAAAATAGGATAGGTAAAATAGACAATGAGGATCGCTTAAGTTCTCACTTAAGTGACTTCACACTGGTAATAGCAGGTCAATGTCAAAATATAACATAAAGTACATGACTAGACAAAAATAATTAGGGTTTGAAAATTTTAGTACAAAAACCTAACAAGAAACTTGAAACCCTAACAGACAAAAAACAAAAAGTACCATAAACAGATGCTCCACGCTGCAAACATGATCAAACCAGAATGACCAAATAAATTTATAGAGATAAAATCCCTTGATAGACAACATCCTTTGACATCAATGACAATAATTCTAAAAATTACAATCAACATCCTTGGACATCAATGACAACAATTCTAACAATCTCCCCCTTTATCATTGATGGCAACACCTGAAAATGGAAACACCTAATTCATGATGACAACACCATTTTGTTTCTCCCCCTTAATAAAAATATCCCCCTTACATGAAGCATACCTCTACCCCTTTTGACCATACCTAAATTCAACCATTACTATTGATTGCAATTTTACATCAATTACAAAGGGATTAACATAAGAACTCCCTCTACAGACTAGCATCCTATAGAGAAATTGTATAACCAAGGATGAAGGATTACTCTGATATGCTCCCCCTAGATGAATAATTTTTGTATTCAAGAAAAGGTGGGAGAATGAACAATTCCTAACTTTTTCCTAAGTTATTCAAATGCTCCTTTGGAAGGGGTTTTGCAAATATATCTACAAGTTGATCTTTTTTAGTAACATATTCCAATTGTACTTCCTAAGAAACAACTTTTTCCTTAAGAAAATGATATTTAATGGAATGTGCTTGGATTTGGAATGCATAACTAGATTCTTTGAGATACTTATTGCATTTGAATTATCACAATTAATGTTGACTATCCCATCAAAAATCACCCTAATATCTTGCAATGTTTGCTTCATCCATAATACTTGAGTACAACAAGACACAACATCAATATATTTAGCTTCAGATGTTGAGAAAGAAATAGAATCTTGTTTCTTACTCAACCATGCTACCAATCTATCTCCTAGAAAGAATGCACCACCACTAGTGCTCTTTCTATCATCCACACAACCAACCTAATCTACATCATTGTATACATTCAAAGTGAAGTCATCACCAATAAGATACCATAGACCATACTCTAATGTACTCTTCAAGTACCTAAAAATTATCTTCACAGCTTTGACATGTGTCTCCTTAGGAGTAGCTTGAAATCTAGTGACCATGCAAAAAACTTGCTTGATATCAGGCCTTTTTGTAAGATATAAGAGACTTCCTATTATGGATCTGTACAAATTTTTATTTTCTAAAATGGATTCATCATCTTTGTTGAGCTTACATCTAGTAACCATAGGTGTACTAACTAACTTACAATGTTCCATATTGAATTTATTCAAATTTTTCTTCACATATTCAATCTAAGAAATGAAAATCCCTATATCTAACTGATTGACTTGTAAACCAAGGAAAAATGTTAATTCTCCTACCATCGACATCTCAATTTTTTTCTATGTTATGTTAGCAAAGGCTTTTCACATCTTATTACAATTACTACAAAAAATTATATCATCAACATAGAAAATAACGACCAGTATATGTTCACCTTCACATTTAAAATATAGATTACTATCAACAATACCTTTCTTACATCCTTGTTGTTGAAGATATTTGTACAACCTAGAATACCAAGCCCTAGGAGCCTATTTTAAACCATATAGAGCCTTTTTCAATCTGTACACATAGTCTTTGTTTTCAGTCACATTAAACCCTTTAGGTTGCTCTATAAACCTCCTCATCTAGATACCCATTAAGAAATATAGATTTTACATCCATCTAGTGTACCTTAAAGTTCTATAAACTAAATATGCAAGAAACATTCTAATGGCTTCAAGCCTAGCCACATGTGCAAATGTCTCTTTAAAATATATGCCTTCAACTTGAGCATAGCCCTTGCAAACTAATCTATATTATTTTTGGTTATCTTCCCATCTTTATCTAGTTTATTCCTATATACCCATTTTGATCCTATGGCATTATTATTAGCAGGCCTTGGAACTTCCCAGGTTTGATTTTTCTCTATTTGACTAATTTCTTCCTTCATGGCTTCAGTCCAAATTTCATCCTTACTAGCTTCTTCATAAAATTTATTTTCTATTTCAGATAGTAAAGAATAGTTTACCTATTCTTGTTGTTTAAGCTTTCTTCTTCTCATGACACCATCAACTTTATTTCCAAGAATTTGATTCTTAGAATGATCTCTTTTGACACATTTGGGTGGAGATTTTGGAGTAAATTTTTTGTTTCTCTTCTTCATCAGCATCGCTCTCCTCTTGTGAATATTCTTTTACAAATTATTTGTCTTCTTCATAAGGAGTTACTTTTGAATACATGTCACTCTTATGTGACAGGAAAGAGTAGTCTTCATCCACTCTGACATTCACACTTTCAACTATCTTTTGTAACTTTTTATTATAGAATTTATAATCTTTGCTAGTATTTGAATAACCTAGAAATATTCCTTCAATACAACTTTTCTCAAATTTACTCAATAGTCTTCATCCCTTTTTATCAAACATCTACTTCCAAAAATTTTAAAATACTTCATATATTTAGGTCTTCCTTTCCATAATTCATATGGAGTCTTATCATGGTTTACTCTTAACTGTTATATGTTAAGAATGTAAACAATAGTATGAACTACTTCCTTCTAGTATATATTAGGAAGTTTGGTTTCATTAAAAATTGTTATATGCATTTCCTAAATAGTAATGTTCTTTCTCTAAAAAACTCCATTTCATTGAGGTGTTCTAGTTGTAGATAAATGTCTCCTAATTTCATGTTTTTCAGAATACTTATCAAATTACTTAGAGTTGAATTCTCCACCTCAATTAGGACTTAAACATTTAATCCTTGAACAAATCTCATTCTCAACCATAGCCCTAAAAATTTTAAATCTTTCCAAAGCTTGAGATTTATCTTTAAGAAAATTTACCCATGTAATTCTTGAATAATCATCTATCAGTAACACGAAATACCTTTCTCCATTGATACTTTTGGTTCTTATAGGTCCACACAAGTTTGTATGTATCAACTCTAGTGGATTTGAGGTTGAATATTCTTTTGTCTTGAATATGATTATTTTCTTATTCCCATCATGCCATTCTTTATAAAAGGTACTTGCCAGTTTTCCAATACTAGGCATATGTTTGACTGTATTCTTCTTACAACCTTTACAAGATGGTGAAAATTAATGTGGCCCAGCCATTTGTGCCATAGCCAACTTTCATCAGTTATTTCTAACATACATCTTCCACTTTTTCACCTCTTTCAGATGGTACAAGTTTTTTGTTTTGCTTGCCTTAGCAACAAGTCAACCAGAACTAGATTTTCTTATCTCACATCCACTAGAATGAAATAACAAGTTATACCCCTTATCAAACATCTATCTAACACTAATAAAGTTATTTTTTAATCCTTATATGTACAAAACATCTTGAGCATTATTTTTATCATCAATTCTTAATGTACCTTTTACAATTATCTTAGCAGTGGTATTATAACCAAATTTAATAAAACCACCATTCCATTTCTCCAAATCAGTGAATTTGATCTTATCCATAGTCATATGACTAGAGAATCCACTATCAATCACCCAAGGATTGCCTTTTCCTTTGGCATAAAAGGTTTTTTGGAATATCATTAATTTTTCATTCTCCATCTCAATCTTCTTCTCTTCAATGCCTTTTTGAATTTTTCTACTTTTCCTCAAAAATCTATGTAGGTTCTTTCTTTTGAGCAAGGGTTTAAACTCTTTATTTTGACTTGCATTAGCATGTTCAAATATATTTTTTCTTGGATAAATAAATTTAATTTTCTCCTATCCAAGAGGCTTTAAAAACACACTTCTATAAAACTTGGCAATATGCCCATAGTTATTACAATTATAGTAAACATCATTTAGAGCACCTAAAGAAGCATAAGGATTTTTCTTATAGAATAATTTTTCTCATTTCTCAAAGGTATAATCCTACAATATATTGCTTTATGTCCATATTTATTGCATGAAAAATAATAACCATGAAAAGCATAGTTAAACTTGACTTATCTTGCTGATTGATTCTTAAATCTTCTCTTTGGATTATGCACTTTGATGGATCCATCATCCATTTTTTTGAGATCTCCAATATTCTTATTCTTCATGGACCCTTAAAACTTCTTAGAAGTAGATGCATTCTTTTTAGATACAACACCATTGAAATTCTTTTCTTCCTCATATCCTAAACCAACAAACTTGTTAAAAATAGATCTTTGATTGTCGGTCATTTCATCAAGAACTTCAAAACTTTTTCCAAGCTTGAGACTTCTATTTAACTACAGATTTATCTTCTCTAATTCCTTCCTTAAAGAGACAACTTCAACCTTTATTATTTTACACTATTCTAGTATGTTCTTAAAATTCAAACTAGTTACCTCTTCTATTCTCTTTGACTCTATTAACTACAATTTTAGATCTACAACAAGTTTCTTATATTCTTCAATACTTAACTTGTACTTCTCATTTTTTTCTTTCATCTTTCAAATATTCTAATGCAAAGACTAGTTATCATTCCAAATCTATCTCACCTTCTTCTTCCTCATCATAATCTTCACATTCTTTGATTTCCATGGTCATAAATGCAATTTCATCTTGTTCACTTGCATAAGAATAGTCATCTAAATAACTAATTGCTTTATCTACATAAAGACTCTTCATATTTTTACTAAATTTCCTTGTTTTATGTTTGGAGGAGCTATCTCCCTTCTCATTTTCACCTAAGGGACATTATGTTGCATAATGACTAGTTTTTCCATAATTAAAGCATTTGAAAGGTAGCTTACCTTTGAAATTTCTAGCCCTTCTTTGATTTTTTGACAAAGTTTTCTTCTTCTTCATTCAAATTGGTACTTGGTTTGAATTTTCTTCAATCTTTGTGAATTTTAAAGTATTAAATGTTTATTCACTCTTTGTTGAGCATGTACTCTCACTTTTCATTTCATGTACAGTTAAATATCCAAACAATTCATCCATAGATAACTTATCTTGATCTTTATCAAGTCTTCTATTGCAAAGACTTTAGAATCAAACAGTTGTGGGAAAAACCTCATAAACTTATTTAAAACTACCTTATCTTCTATTTTATCTTTGATACCTCTAATCACAATCACTACCTCATCTACCTTGAGCAATTATGTTGCAATATTTTCTTCATATTTCATCTTAAGAGTCTCAAACTTTCCTCTATGAGCTTGCAATTTTTCTTGTTTCACTTTGTCATCACTCTCATAGATATTATGTAGTTTCTCCCATACTTCTTTAGAATATTTACAATGCATGAATTTTACCAATTCTATATTGGTTAAACCACACATAATAGAATTTTTAGCTTTGGAATTATATTCACAAGATTTCTTATTAGTTGGGTTAGTGGGAGGAGTTGTTATTGTTGTGTAGCCATCTACAACAGACTGTCATACATCAAATCCAAGAGAGGTTAGGTAAGTCTCCATTATAATTCTCTAGAAAGCATAATTAGTTCCATCAAAAAATGGTGATTTTTTTTAATAAGAACCTTCTTGTCTTGCCATAGCGTTCTTGAAACTAGATCTACCTTAAGTTGTTAAAATTTCTTCAAGGAACTAGTGCTCTAATACCAATTATTGAAAGAACATAAATACACAGAGAGGGGGGTGAATCAGTGTATATAAATTTTAACCAATTCATATCAGAAAACAATAATTAAAAAATCACATAATATTTACACACATGAGAAGACACCAGATATACATGGAAACCCCTTAAAAGGAAAAACCAACTTACAGGTACATTTACACCCAATACAATATTTTGAGGTGCCAAACTTTAGGTACACTGTATACCTAATTGAGGACCAACCTAATTTTTCTAAGGCACCAACCTCTAAATTCTTATAATCCCATATATGTAGATATTGTTGGAAGTGGAATTACTCTAAGAGTGGGGGTGAATCAGAGTAATATATTTAAAACTTTTATAATGTGAAATGCAGATTTAAACCCCTTTTAATCTTAAACAATGGTGACATTATAAGTGCAATGTAAGCACAGAGTTTTGAATGACTTTTTTAATGATAATAAAATATAACAACTTATAAAGCATATTATAAATTGTTCATATAGTACTGAATGAACAATTTTTTATGCTTTCTTTTGCACAAAACAATAGATGCACTTATGGAAGAGTTTCACACATTGAACATGAGCAAATGAATTGTGATCTTGACAACAACTTGAAACTGTGAAAAGTATTAGAGCATTGTATGAACAAATTTTACAAATGACGAAAAGAAAGATTATGCAAGATAGGCACAAATCACACAAAAGAGAGACACTAAAATTTTCCAAGTGGAAAACCCTCTTAGGGTAGAAAAACCACTCCAAAATACTTTACAGGCTTAATCCAAACTATTTACAATATTTTCAAAGCACCAACTTAGTAATAATGTGGAGCACCAACTCCAATAACAAACTAAAGCACCCACTTCAAGTTAGGAGCACCAACTTCTTTTTGAAACAAAATCTCATGATAATGCAACCTATTGGGACCTTATAAATGCACTGATCATTTGCAATCACAAAATCACAATAGGATACAAGAATAATATTTTGAATAATTCCCAACTCAAATTAATCTTTATAATGCAACCAGAGACATATACAATATAAGCCCTCTTTTCTCCCTTTTTAAATACAAATGAAATCACTATAATAAACCCTCTTTTCACCTCTTTTTAAATACAAAATATATCACAGTGATAAACCCTCTTTTCACCTCTTTTTAAATACAAAATATATCACAATGATAAACCCTCTTTCCTTTCAACAATATTCTGTACATATTTTTAACTTCTCTCTTCTTCTTTTTTCTCTTTCGATTCATGGCTTTTTCCATGCATTTATACAATGCACAAAAATAGTTATCCTTTTCAAAAACCTGTAACATCATAACCAAGGTTTGTATAAACAATGTTGTTAAATCATGATACCCATAAAGGGTTTGAAGAATAACCATAGAAAAATCAATGATATGTCGATGTCACTAGAATACTGAAACCCTTGAGTATAAACTCAGGTTAATGAAAGATGCAACTAATCTTTAACAAATTTCTAATCTTCAACGAATCTCTTAATCCATAACATCAATTGCTTTAAAACCAATACAATATTTCCCAAAATGAAAACCAAATACCTGTCAGGTGACCAAAATGTTACTAGTTGATTATGCAACTCCCATAAAAGTCTCACTATGGAGATCTTCATATTTCCAACACACAAACAAGCTCGAAAACCAGCTTCAAACTATAACCCCATATCCTCCATGGCGGTGTTGTTGTTGCCTCTTCAGATCAAAAACAAACATAATAACTTTGCCCTAATTCCTTTGCAAATTCTATTGAAATCCTTTTCATTTTTTGATATTGTTTGAAGTCTAAAAGGACTTTAATCAAATAACTATAATCACTTGAAGTTCGATAGCATCATTAACAAAACATAATGATGGCTTGAAGTTCATTGTCAAAGAACCAACCATGTTACAAACAAAAGGAAATGATAGTTTTCGTCGACACAAGTGATAACTAATGTTACTATCACTTGAAAAACTCAACTTCCTTGTGATGTGGTTGATACAAATAACACGGTAAGTACAATATGCTTTATAATGTATGCTCGGTGAAAGATAGTAAGCCTGATGCATAAGTATGCTCGATGTATGAAGTGAATCCCGATATAAGTGATCACCAAAAAACCATTTAAATGGATTAAATTTTAAACACAAAAAAGGGACCGACAAAACAATATTAAAATATAGACCATGTAACTTGTGAAGAGCCCAAATATAACCATTGTCTCTTATTTATGAATGCCATCATATAAATCATCAAATTGAAAATGCTATAGAATTTCCTTTAAGAATAATATCATGCATCAAACCTATAGCTACCATTAGTTTATAAAAATAATGCACCAATACCATAAAATAACTGCATCCAACATATGACCATATGAATGAGAAACCTATAGATGCTTGCATGAAGTTTCCTGGAGACTAAAAAATGTTAAATCCAATATAAACCCATAGCAAGACGAATGAATAATCACCAAAGGAAAACCTTTACCAAGTGATACAAATTCCATTGAAATGATCAATAAAAAGTAACCCTACAATCAAGATGACTTATAATCTACACATGAATCCAATAGACCAGTACCATCAAAACCAAATATAAACCAACATCACAATGTTGTCACTGAACATGATACTGAATACCAAAAATGAATATGAACAAGAGTGATATGTCATGATCAAGAATTCCAATGTCAACCACATGAAAAACATATACAAACTGATCCACCAAACTAATCATGTATCTATACACATGTATGTAGCCAAAGTTGCGCCAACCAATGATGATCTAACCAATTTGTGAACTTGTTAGCATGCCTTATTGATATTTCCACATCAAGGCATATAGCATCAACTTTTGACGTCAAGGACAAACTAAAACAACTGAGAGCCAACAGAGACTAGTTCTTCTCTAATCTAAAATTCAACTTTTAAATTCATAAACTAAACTCTCTTCCTCTACCTAACTTCACCTTTCTCTTAATTCACCATTGAATCTATGTTCTCATTGACACAGTTTCCCTTTCACTGAATACTCTATAAGCATGACTGCGATATGTTTAATTTTATAACACATTTTCAATCAAATTCACTATGTATATATTCCCAAACATGAAGTTTCAAAGTTCTTTTCTCACCAACTACTTACTAAATTGACAAGATCAATACAATAACTATTTCCACAATTACACATAACCCTAATTGCTTTGCATTTCATCAAAATGATCACTTGGACATTACAATAGAATCAACTTCTTCTTTGTAACTTCCTATCAAATTTTTTCCCCATCAAGTAGTCATTTTTCTCACTTTGAATATTGACCATTGATCTTGCCTTTACCACCACCTTAAGTGGAAACATGTTATCATCACGCACTATTATAGTCGATGATTGATGGGACATACATCTTTTTGTGATACTATTATAGCCATCTAATGATAGGACACATGTCATCATAAAACATCTTCACAGTTGATGGTTACAAAAACAAGTATCGATATGCAATGCTACAATAGTCATCTGATATCCTCCTTCAATGTGCACCATTATTTTGAAGAACATGTATAAACATTCCATGTTCCTGCATAACCAAGATTGGGACCTAACATTACTTCCACAAAATAGTAAAAATGTGCCATCTATCTCATAAACATCATGTAAGACATGTGGTGTGATTTCATGCTCTTGTACAGGCATAGACCTTTTACTTTACTTCCTTGCAAACATGTGATATGTGGACACATGGTGTGATTGCACTATCATATTGGCATAGACATTTCACTTTTCTTTCTTTTGAAGACATGATAACCATTGATCTTTTAGTATTAACATGCACCATTAGAATATATTTGATGTACATTGATATTAGTCACCTTTGAAAGCCAAGATGAACTACCACCTGAACCGGTAACCACTAGAAAATATGGTAGTTAAAACAGATGACGATGATGGCTTAAGTTGTCACTTAAGTGACTTCACATCGAGAATAGCATGCTAGTGTCAAAATATAACATAAAGTGCATGAATAGATATAAATATTTAGGGTTTAAAAAATTTAGTGCAAAAATCTAACAAGGAATATGAAACCCTAACAAACATAGAACACAAAGTACCATACAAATATTCTCCAAGCTACAAACATGATCAATTCAAAATGACAAAAAATTTCATAGAGACAACATCCCTTGACAAACAACATCCCTTTACATCAATGACAACAATTCCAACAGTGACAAATAGCATCCCTTGACATTAATGGTAACAATTCTAGCATTGTTAACTCGCATGACAAGTGTTCTAGTGAATGGCAAGTGTGCATGCAAGAGGTGTCTCACAAAGTGAGGATGCATTTGTCAAACACTTGAAGTGGGGAAAAAATATAAAATAGGATAATTAAGCTTAATCAAATATGAATAGGTCAAACTAGAAACTATAATGACACTATTTTGGTCATCCCACGATAATGTCCCAAACTTGGGACATCCTAATTTTTTCCTAAAATCACATTTTTTTAGAAAAAATAATCATATAAGCCTTGAGGGGTTCTATCTAAATGGTTTTAATTGAAGATATTTAGATAAGACCTCTTTAGATCAAACCCCTTTGGATAGAACCCCTCTAGTCCTAAATCATACCCACAATGAAATCTCCTTTGCACCTATCAAAATGTTGACAAAACCACTTTTTATTTATCTTTTGAGGGATCGAATAAAGTCATTTAGGAAATAATGTTTTCTAAGTATGTATCTATTATTATAAGCTTTCCAAAAAGTATGTATCAAGGTATTTATTTCACACATGTGAAAAAAATAGAAAAATGGAGAAAATTTCAAAAAAATATGTGTGCACTAGGTATTGATGCTCTTATTTTATCTAAAAAAATAAATAATAATTTAAATACATACAAAACAAGTTATGTGTGATGGCATACACCTACATCCATCTTATAATTAATCTAACTCCAAAAATTAGTTTTTAAAAAATATGTAACAAAAATTATGAAAAAAGATCCATGCACTAGATTCTAAATTTTTAAAATTATAATTTCATCCTGTCAATAAAAAAAATTGTGACAACATAAATTTCATTGTTTTAAAATGTTTTTTACTGTAAAAAATAATTTATTAAAAGATACATTAAAAAATTACAATTTTTTTTCTAGTTTTTTTAAAAATATATATTTAGAATCTACACTGAAATCCTCACAAATAACTCTAGTTCACATCATCTCCAAATTTGTAACAATTTAGTTTATATAGATTTCATAAAGTAAAAAATTGTGAAAATTATTGATTTCAATGTCTTATTTTGGCCAAAAAGTGGGACATAGTATTGTGGGTTGACCCATTTACACTAATAGAAATCGCCCAATCAAGATGTATGGAAGCACTTAGACCTATGAGTAAATCCTTGTCTTCATGATTTCCATTATTTTGAACATTAATGGTGTCCTTTGATTTGAGTGTGTAGGATAGAGAAGAGTTATAAAATCCACTAAAATGATTGCCATGATATGGAATGAAAATATTCAGGGTTTGAAACCTAACTATCACATTAATGGCCACATGATTCACTTCACTTTCCATCATTAGAAGTACATTTGAATGCATACCTTTGAGATTAATAGTTGTTTCTAGGTGAATTTTTTTGATTGGATAGTTACAAGGTCAAATTGGGTCAATAATCACACTTTGATTCATGTTAGAAGGTAGGTGGGAGTGAATAGTGAAGAACATAGGAATTTTGGAGTTTTTGGAATTGAGGGTCAAGGATTCAAGGATCGAGAGTTAGCATGATTCATGATTAAATTAAATAGGTAAGGGTATCTCCAAATATCCAACTCTAAAATGACTTGTAAAGAAAAAAATTAGTGAGCCAATTGGGGTAAGTTTGTGTAAGTGTGGAATAAGTAATGAGTAAAATAACAAACACTTCTTAAGAAGACATTATATCAAAGATTCAACAATATTTAAACTAATTTAAAGAAAGAATCTACTAAAAGCGTCATATTGTTCTCTATCTCCAAATATTTATTAAGTCACGGGGCGCTCAAATTTTGTAAGCATTGTGACTATTAAAATGCCAATCTAGAGAATGAGATGTTGCTAAATGAAATAATCTAATCCTATATATATGATGATTTCTAAATGATAATGATGAAACTATTGTAATCTAAATTGACATGAAACTTGATAAAAGAAGCTACAATGAACAATGATGCAGCCATGTTATTGATTCTAAAATGCTATGATTTCTATTGCTAAATGATAATGTTATTGCTACGATGCTTGATTGTTCAATTGGTGTTTCTGCAAAGTAAGTTTGCACAAAGTTCAAATAATTTTCTTGCTTCTGAAGGTTGTATTTATAGATTCACGATATCACATTTGTGAAGGGGTAGCATGACAAAGGTTTGGATTTGATCTAGAGGATTGAATGGTGAGAGATGAAGAAGCCTGAGCTGATCATGGAGATGGTTCCTCCCCACAAAAACACTCAGCCAAAAGATAGGAAGAATCATTGGAGAAAGATTGAAGAGGATTGTCTGCAAGTTTGTCTCCAAATTTTCCCATGAAGGTTGAGATAAATTAGATTATACATTTCATATCTAATTTGGTAGGTGAAATATTGATTAGTTGTAGAATATGCTTTTAATTTGAATATTTGGATTTATTCAAATTTTAGGAAGAAATAAGATATTAAATTTAATAAAACAAACTATAGAAGTGTATTTATTAAATTAAAATGGAAGAAATGAAAAATTGAATGAAACAAAGTATGCGAACTTGTTTATTTAATTTAAATGAAATAATAGAAGAATTAGAAGAAATGGACTATATAAATAAGTACTTCTATTTATTTAGTAGTAGAAGAAATAAAGATTAATTAATCAAATAAATCGTATTTAATTAATTAGATTATCCAAACCATTTTTAGGTTATACATTTTTCCCCTCTTTGAAGTGATGTGTTTACGCATTGCTTCAAAGAAAATTTTGTTGTTGCTGCTAGTACTAACAAAAAAAATTCAATATGCCCCAAATGTTGATTTTGCTATGATAATGGATATATGCCCCCTCAAGAGATAAATTGATGAATTTTTTATTTTTTGGATTTTTTTGGAATTCTTCAAATTTTTCATGATTTTCTAATGATTTTTGATGGTTTGATAAAGTTTTGATGATGAAATAATTTATCTCCCTACAAATAGTTTGAAAGATGTCCCTGTGATGAGTTTTGAATTAATCCTCCATTAAATAAATTAAATAAATCCCATAAAAATCCCTTTTATTAACCTTTAAAAAGTTAAAAACGGGTAAATTTGAATTCATTTTTGCATTTGGAGTTTGAAGATTTGTTGTGAGAGCAATTTGGTGCAAAATTTCAATCCCTTACCACACTCACTGATTTGAGCGTGTGCGAGAACACAACCACCCGGCCACTTATGGACCTCTGATACGTCCCTGTGAACCTCCTCATTTTTTGTGCATTTTGAATTTCCTTTGTTTTTAAATGTTATTTCAAATTTTTCATCTTTTAGCATTTTCAAGCTCTATTGTAGTGCTTTCATTCTTTGTTTTAGCACTTTCAATGAAATAGCGCTTAGGTTAGTTTCTTTAGCACTTTCATAGGTTAGAATAGCACTTTGAAAGTTATAGTGCTCTAACATAGAGTTTTAGCACTTTGACTAGTTCAACGCATTTGCCCCATATATTATCACTTTGACCCCCCAAAATAGTGCATCCATTGTAATGGTACTTTGATGTCCTAAAATAGTACATTTACCTCTTGACATGGCGCATCTAATGAATAAGCACTTTGAGTGCCTATTTTAGCGCCTTGAGATGTTTTAATGGCGCTTCTGATTTTGTGCCAGATGAAAACATTGTTTTAGCACATTCAAGTCAGAATGATGTAGTTTTTCAATTTTATCCTTATTTTTATCGATTTCGATCATGTCAGCTATTGGTTTGATATGATCGATAATCTTGATAAATTAGATGATGTTCAACCTCATGATAGGTGAGGTACAATTTAAGATTGATGATTAACCTCATGATAGGTGAGGTTGATTGATAAATTTGATGATTGACCTCATGATTAGGGAGGTTGATTTAATAGTTTCTAATGAGATTTTAGTGAAGTCTTACCATAGCTGATTAGTTTCAATAGGCTAATTTATGTTGATGATTGAAAAATATTTATGAAATTTTTTTGTATGATGACAGTAATCATTTGCAAACTTATAGATTAGAGAGTGGTTTCCTAGGACCTTTGATTTGATACCACAGCTAATTCAACTAGAGGCTACAGTTATTACCCATTGTGGTTTATCATCTCTATTAGATATGGCCCATATTAGGATTAATCAAGGTTTTCTGATAGCCCTAGCAGAGAGGTGGCATAGTGAGCATAATATCTTCCACCTTCCTACTGGCCAGATGAGAGTCACTCCTAAGGATGTTTGGTGGATTTTGAGGATACTCGTTGTTGGTGACATTGTAGTTTATGATTCCTCAAAGAAGGGTAGGACCGATGCTCTCTATAGAATATTTCATGAAGATTATATTTTTGGATATTGGATTCCATGGCGTGAGATGGTGGATGCCTATGCCACCTTGCCTTCAGTTCTTGCTGGTTTTATTAGAGAGTTCTTTTGTCTTGATCACAGGTCAAAGGGACTTTCTATTGGTTGGAGTCATGTGTTGGAGAGCATGATTGTGCATGGTATGAGATATTCTTAGGGCATGTGTATGCTTTCCCATATTTATCATGATTTACATTCGGTTGTCTACCTTGGAGGTCACAGTTTGTCATCAAGAGTTACTCTACTACAAGTGTGGGTGTGGGAGATTATAGCTATTACACATACAATGAAAATTAGACAAAGACCCGCCATGAGGTTGTATATCCATAGATATATGGGTCATCTTACTTAGCCTAGACTAGGCAAGTTGGATCATTGGAGGAGAGTATTGGATGATGTAGAGGTTGTTACATGATGACCTTACCTAGATTGTGAGCATTGGGATGGTGATGATGTATAGTTTCCATACCTCTATCATTCGATGATGCTAATTGGTCAAACTCATTAGGTGTTAGAGATATTTTTGTTCAAACAAGTGCTCAAATAGTATGGTATTGTTCAGGGTATTCCCCAGGGTTTTTCCCATTATGCTCAGCACCAATTAGATTCTACAGATTGGGGACCGGATCTTTCATATGATGCCATTGTTTAGGAGTATCAGTCTCTACAAGCTCTAGTTTGGGATATCTGTCCTGATATTGTCAAGCCACCTATTAAAGTTGATTATGCAAAGTATCTAGTTCTACATCCTTTTCCATGAATTACCATTCCTAATGAGCCAATACCACTACCTGTTGAGGAGGATGTTGTTGTTGCATGTGATCACCGACAGAGGAGAGAGGAAGTTGGTGAGGAGGAGGTGGAGGATGTCAAGAGCAGTGGTGGTGAGGAGAGAAGTAGTGAGGATGAGAGTAGTGGAGATGAGGAGGGATATGATAGTGGAGATGATGGAGGAGGTGGTGGTGGAGATGATGTATGAGGTGCAGGTGGGTCAAGTGAAGGATTGGATGTTCAGGAGCATATGGTGCCTCATAAGAGGCAATCACTGGTAAATCATACAGAGTAGCATGTGTGGATTGGTGTACCCTCCCAGTAGCAGTAGACATAGATTGTCAATTTACAAGTGCAGGTGAAGACCTTATAGGGTTAGATGGTTCAGGCTTGGGGTCTCTTATTGTAGAAATAGATGCAGATGTAGACACATGCCCAGTCTCATGCACAGGCTCTTGCTTAGGTATAGAGACAGTTGGCAATGGCTCAGGCACAAATTACCACTTTGATAGCTAAGAGAGATGTAGCTAGACAAATTGCAGAGTAGGCATAGACTATAGTTGAGAGATTACAAAGAGTCAGTTATGCTTAGTCTCGATCAAGCAGGACTCATTCTAAGATGGTTAGTGCAAGTGTGACACAACCTCTTCCAAGAGACCCGAGAGATCTTGGTACATCTGATGGAGGAGGGACTAATCCCAAAATTCCTACACCGTCTAGAGCTAGTAGCACATAGCTTCATGATTGGATTGTTTGATATATTTTGAGACTTGATGTATACTCTAGTTTTTTTAATTTACAACCATTTTTTATGTTATATCTCTTTACATATTGGACTTCATTGTATACTTGACATTACTATTTTTGAGATTTATATGATATGTGGTGGATCGATCGTTCCATATGTGTTTATATGATTCTATGATGGATGCATTTAATTATCTCTATATGCCATGTGATGATTTATGTTATGATGTTATGGATGCAATTTATGATCATGATGATATGCATTGATTTAAATAAATTTTTTATGTGATAATGTCTATAATGATGATGTATGGATGCATAATGATAGTTGTATGATAATGGATATATGTAAATGCTATGAAAATACATCTATATGTATGATTTTGGCTATGTTTTTTCTATGATATATGACATAATGATGAAGATGAATATGATATACTATATATTTTTGATATTTCAAATGTAAATATATGATGTAATGAATGTATGAAAGAATGATTTAATATAATGATACTTCAAATGTATGATATATGATGCAATGAATGTACGAAATGAAAATGTAAATTCATAGAGATTTGTTTTTTATTGTTTTTCTCATGAATTTTTTTCCTTATGATGTGTAAATGAAGAAATGACATGATTAATGCAAAATATATGATCAAATGTTTGAATGATGAAATGATATAATAGTGTTTCTAATGTATGCAATGAAAATGATTATGCATTATATGATAATGATGATTTTTTTGTTAATTTCAAGTATACTCAATCCATTAATGAGAAAATATAACATCACATGTGAATGATTTCACCAATTTTTGTAACAAATTCTCTATAGATGCAAAACTAACATGAATGTAATCTAATTTTACCATGCAAACATTGGCATCGTAACAGTCCATTTATTGTGCTTTGTATTATCATGGAGCTTTTAAAATGTTGAAAGTGAGTACAAGCATCATGGTATAATGTAGACCAACGATGACTTGAGTACTACTTCCATGATTTTTGATTTTTCAAGTGAACACAAGCATCTAGGTATAATTAAGCCGAGATGAACTGAGCATTTCTTGCATAAACAGACAAGAATCAATCATTTTATTATGTGAATTGGAATGTCATTAGTGATACTTTGTAGAGCACGTCTTGTGAAAAATCACACAATAAATGATTAATTCACACACAACAGATAAAGAAAAATTTCATTCTTTTTCCTAGCTTCTCTAGTTCAATACATCATTGAGTTGCTCCAAAGAAATGATAACAATGATCAAAGTACAAAAATCCAACCTTTGCTTAAATTATTTCAATCATTATTCAGATTAGATCATCCATTTTGAGTTGTTCTGATTGGTTTGATTTCAACTGTCTTGATGTGGATGGTTGATTTTCTGAAATGATTTGACATTTGATGTATGTTTAATGTTGAGTTTCCCAATGATCATTGTGTTTGCTACATTGTCATACTGTTGTTTTTCCATTTTCTTAAGCTCAAGTTTATTTCCCCCAATGATTTCAGGATTTTTCCCCCAAGCTAGGGTACGACACAATCACTTTGCCAAGATATGTACATGATGTTCACCTTTCAGATGTTATGTGGAAAATGATGGAAAAAGTGGATGACCAATTCATGCATCCAATAGATCGAAAAGTTGGTTTAAATCACAAGTAATGCCTACTTCTAGGTTTTCACTACTTGTTTTTATTGTACTTTTTCAGACTTTATGATTTTTTTGTCTTTTTCTCTTTTTTCTCTTTTTTTGTATTTTTCTCTTTTTCTATTTTTTTTGTATTTTTCTTTTTCTGATTTTTTTTTATATTTTTTGTCACCAAGACACCTGTTTACTAGGTTTTCACCAAGGCGACCCTTTTGAACCATGCACTAGATGTTTCAAGTATAGAATTTCCTAAGATGGATACTATTGATAGGTACATCGAACATATCCCCTTCAAGTGTAGATAGTTGATAGGCTCTAGATCCATAGACAGATATGATTATAAAGGGACCTAACCAATTAGGTTTAAACTTCCCTTTCTTTTCTCTATCCTATTGATTTCTAGGGTTTTCCTTTAGGACCAATTCCACAACCTGGAAGACTCTAGGTTGTACCTTGTGATTGTAGCTTATGGAAATCCTCTGTTGATATGCCATCAAATGATTCACAACTTTTTGACGATGTTCATCCAATAGTTCCAGCTCTTGAAGTCTAGACAGTCTATAATCCTCATTTGGAATGATACCCTTCAATGATACATGGAGTGATGGAATCTCAACCTCAATGGGTAGTATGGTCTCTGATCCATATACCAAGGAATATGGCGTAGCTCCTGTAGGCATTCTGATACTAGTTTTGTATGCCAAAAGAGTAGGATTTAACTGATCGTGCCAATCATGTCCAACATCATTGACATTCTTCTTCAAGATTTTCAAAATATTTTTATTTGAGGCCTCTACCTGGCCATTACCCTAGGGATAGTATGGTGTTCAAAAATGATGTTGGATATGAAAATTCTTACATAGTTCCTACACATCTTTATTTTTAAAAGGTTGACCATTGTCTGTGACAATGGATTGAGGTATGCCATACCTACAGATGAGGTAGTTCAGTATGAAGGAAGATATTTGTTTCTTAGTGATTGTTGTTAAGGGAACTACTTCTATCTATTTTGTAAAGTAATTTATTGTTGTGATTATAAACTTGTGTCCATTGGATGAAGATAGATTTATCTTTCCTACTAGGTCCAGTCCCCATTGACAAAAAGGCCATGTTCATGTGAACAGGTGTAATTCTTGTGCTGGTGTATGAATTAAGTTACCATGGATCTGACATTTGTGGCACTTCTTAACAAACTGAAAGGACTCCTTCTCCATGTTCAACCAGTAATACCCCAAACAGAGGAGTTTCTTTGCTAAGGTTAGTCCACTTGAATAAGTTCCACAAATACCTTCATGAATCTCATGTAAAGCTATTTTACACTCATTATGTTCTAGACACCGAAAGAGTGTCATCTAGACCTCAATGGTAAAGTATGTCAATGATTAAGGTATGTCGTGTGGTTTGGCGAATGAAGTTGCATTTTTGGTTTCTAGAAAGATGAGGAAGGATATTGTATTTTAGGTAAGCATAAGTCTTTCCATAAATGAAGGATTCAATGTTAATTAATTGACATATGATTTGAAATTTGGGATCATCATAAGCAGGGTTAGACACGTGTTCCACCATAAACTCATAACGACCTTTCTTTTCTAGCAATTGTGAGAGAGAAGCAATCATCGCCATAGCATCAGAAACTTTGTTTTCTTCCCTTGGAATCTTTTCAAACTTGATATCCAAAAAGTAATTTTTGAGATCATCTATCATCTTCTTATATGGTATCAACTTCTCATCTTTTGTCTAATATTCATCATTTACCTAATAGATAACTAGTTGTGAATCTACATATACTTGTAGCTTTGTGATATTCCATTCAACTACCACTTTGATGCCAATAATTAGTGCCTCATACTCAGCTACATTATTTGTACATGGGAACATGAGTTTATATGACCTTGGGATGGTGTTTCCTTTATGTGTAACAAATAGAATTCCAACATCAAATCCACATTGTGTGTATAACCCATCAAAATAAAGCCTCCATTGTTGTGTTGTCATAGTAAGAATGTTTGCATTAGGAAACTCTATGTTCATTGGAAGATCATCTGGTAATGGAGCTTCAACTAACTGATCAGCAATCACTTGACCTTTAATGGCTCTCCTATCCATATATTGGATATCAAATTCACTCAAAAGCATGACCCATTGGCTAGTCTCCCTATTAGAGCAGCCTTGCTGAGTAAGTTTTTTAAGGGACAAATCATTGCTATGAGTTTAACCATGTGGGTTAACATATAATGTCTCAACTACTAGGTAGAAAATACCACCACCAAACATGATTTCTTGATGAAGGTGTTATTTATTTCATAACCATTCAAAGTCCAGCTGATATAATAAATAGCCTATCCCCTTCCCTTAGGATCTTCCTGTGCTAATAGAGCTCCTAAAGAAATGTTTGTTGTTGCAATGTATAGTAACAATGGTCTCTCCTCTATAGGTTGCATCAATATGGGAGGTGACATTAGATATTTCTTTTTTTTATTGAAATTTTTTTCACATCCTTCATCCCATTTGAAAGAGGAATTCTTATGTAGCAAATGATTGAAGGGATGACTTTTGTCTCCTAATTGGGAGATAAATCTCCTAATTGATTGTAGCATGCCTTGTAGAGATCTTAATTGACTGATATTCTTTGGTGGTGGCATTTCCATTATTTCCTTGACCTTGGAAGGATCCACCTTGATGCCTTTTCTTGAAACTATGTAACCCAAAAGTTTTGTTGATGTAACCCCAAACACACATTTCTTAGGATTTAATCTGACATTGAGTTTCTCTAGTCTAGAAAATATTTTTCCCAGAATCTCCAAATTTCCCTCTCTGGTGTATGAATTTATTAATATATCATCCACATAATCTTCCATAAAAGTATGCATAATGTCATGGAAAATAGTGGTCATTGCACGTTGATATGTTGCTCCTGCATTTTTCAACCCAAAGGGCATGACGTTCCAATAGAATGTGCCCCACGGACATGTGAATGTTGTATTTTCCTGATCTTTGGGTGCTATCTTGATTTGGTTATATCTTGAGAAGCCATCCATTAGTGATAGTATGGCATGTCCTACTGTTAAGTCCACAATAATTTTAATGTTTGGTAAAGTAAAATCATCCTTTTGACATGCCTTATTTAGATCTCTTAAATTTGTGCATATTTTGATACTATTGTCTAGTTTCGATACAGGTACAATATTAGAAATCCACTTAGCATAATCGATAGACCTGATGAATCTTGCATCTAACAACTTTTTCAGCTCGGCCTTTACCATCAAGGGGATATGTGGATGCATTTTACTTAGTTTTTGTTTCACAAATTTTATCCTAGATGGTAGAGATGAATGATGCATTAGAATATTTGGATCTAAACCTGGCATATTAGAGTATGACCAAGCAAATTTAATGCTTCTATCCTTAAAGAACTTGATGAATTCTATATTTTCTTGTTCAATCATAGATGTTACCAGATGTAAAGTTTTTTCCTTTTCTATTGTGCCATTATTGATAGATTGTGTAGGCTCTACCAACACAAATGATATTTCATGATAATTTTTTGGAAGGGTGTAAATCTCCCATCTTTTGGTGCCTCTGAGAGATTTTTTCCATCAAATGTGTTCTTTATTTTTTACTTTTTCAAGATCTAATGCTGCCATTGAATGGTTTTCACCATTAGATCCATTATTTGTATTTTCAATTTTGCAACTAAAATATTTGACACCCTCCTTCCTCAAAGAATCATTATAAGGTTTATGATTAGAACTTGTGTCAATTTTGTCACAACAAATGTGTTAGTGTAATTAAATTAATTATTACACTAGCATAAGTTAACTTAGGTCATGCATCATTTAGTCCTAGGTTTCTTTTTAATAAATAATTTAATAATGGAGTAATGTCCCCTTCCATGTTTGTAGGGATAAGATTCCTTCTAGAAGATGAGTTGTCCTTCTATAACTTATCGCTATCTAGTTAGTTAGGGTTCACATGTTAGATCATGACACATGGAAACATAATCTTGCATCTTGCATCTCTCTCATGCCTATATATTTAGGGAATTTTGTACATTTGTAATCATCCAATCTCATATTGTAGATCAATAGTAATCTCTATTTGCAACCCTTATTTGCAACACTTTCTATGTGGCTGAATTTCTCTTGGAAAGATCCTTTGAAGTGTGTGCAGCTTCATTGGAGATTCAGATACTCCACCCTTCCCCAATGGTCATGATTTAGAATGCCATTCCTCAAATCAGGTACCTCGTGATGATATTGTTATGTAGGAGGTTGATTTCCTTGAATCTTCCAAAGAGGTTGACAAGGTTTCTTATAAGGCTTCTTCTCCATCAGATACTTTTGGTATCCCTTCACATTCAATGATTCCTTTTCCAAAGTCATTGATTGAGGATTTCATCATCATCATCCATCAGGACACATTTAGTTTTCCAAACTTGACATCACAGGATGGATTTGTTTTAGGTATCACTGGCTTGGCTACTTCTATAGGTTTGAAGGACATTCTTGAGGTAATATCAATCATCTATTCAAATCCTACTTTTGAGAGTTCTCTTGAGCCTCCTCATTCCCTTGTCTCAACCTTGATTGGGGATCCTGAGACTACCTTGGAGGAACTTGGCTTCTCTTTAGAGATTTCATGTATGAGACTTCTTCCTTGTCATTCCATTCAAGATTTGAGGTTTCTTTAGCATCTACCATTGGATTGGCTTCAGGATTCTTTTAGTGGTTTTGAGGACACTTCATTTAGGGGGGTATCAACTCTCCATCATATTCATTGCATTGTCATCTTTGGATATTTTTCAACATCAGTTTCTGCATCATCCTAGTTTGTCACCCTCTTCATTGATTGTGGCATGTTCATCTTCAAGAAAGGAGACATTTGAGTAAAGGTCAGAGACATCATCATCCACATTCATCCTTCCTTCAATTCCTATTTGGAATAGGAATCATCTCTAGACTTACAATTGGTTTTGTTTCTTCTGAAAGGGAGACAATTTTTTTGTCGACATTGGATCATGTTTTGTCTTTAGACACTTACCATTTTTGTAGGTGATCTCATGTTTTGGGGGGGGTATATAGTCTCTCTCTTTCCCTCCTATTGGGGGGGATATTGATTGTATTGTATCCATGTAACAAATGGTGTACTTGGGGGGTATTTGGGAGTCCTCCATCCTTCCCATCCTATCTCATTTTTTTTGCATTTTCATCTCCTTTTTGGAGAGGGGTTTTGTTCCCACTAGGATTTCCCCTTTTCTTCAGTTGTGGGAGATTTTTTGCATCTTCTTCCTATAAATGGGTACCTAACATGGCCTCGTAGCCAGGACCCATCATTGATCATCATCTTTGCATAAGAATTTTATTTCCTCCCTAAGTTGAACTTATGGGAGGTGTTAGTGTAATTAAATTAATTATTACACTATCATAAGTTAACTTAGGTCATGCATCATTTAGTCCTAGCTTGCTTTTTAATAAATCATTTAATAATGGGTTAATGTCCCCTTCCATGTTTGTAGGGATAAGATTCCTTCTAGAATATGAGTTATCCTTCTAGAAATTATCTCTATCTAGTTAGTTAGGGTTCACATGTTGTTAGATCATGACACATGGAAACATCATCTTGCATCTTGCATCTCTCTTATGCCTATATATTCAAGGAATTTTGTACATTTGTAATCATCCAATCTCAGATTGCAGATCAATAGTAATCTCTATTTGCAGCCCTTAGTTGCAACACTTTCCTTTGAAGTGTGTGCAACTTCATTGGACGATTGAACATCCATTATTTCAACTAAAGGAAGTTTATGATAGCATTATCATTCTCAAAGATAGGTACATTGAGAGGTTCAGTTGGTTCCCAATCAATAAGTTTAGGATACATTAATGGTAAAAAGTCATCAGATTAGTTAAGGTCAACAATAGTAAAGGTTATGGTAGAAATGTTGTCAAAATTTTCAATGGTAATGTCAAGGTCTGTGATATTAATTTCCTCCAAGTCATATATCTCACTCGATACCTGTTCATCCTCAATTGATTCATCGATATTTTGTGATCCAAATACAAGGGGTCTAGTCCTTGAGCTTTGTCCCTCCTCGCGTGTGGGTGAATACTCTTTTATGACATCAATTGGTATGTCCTTGTATGATGTTTTTGATAAAGAATCCCACTCATACTCATTAGAATCTATCTCAATGCTATCATGCATTTGAAGGATCCTTTCAACAACTCTATGAGTGTTTTCTTCCTTTGTGTCTCATGTGTAACCTAGTCCTATTTGTCTTTTGAATGAAGTGTGAGAGGTTGAATTGGCTCGACAATTCCTTCTTTTCTTTTTCCAATAGGTCTGTGTCCTTCATACCCCATTTTCTCTAAGATAGATTTTCCTTTTCCATACTAATCTATCTTTATGCTTATATTTGATAATTTTGACACTTCTTCATCTTTATAGAGCCAATTGAGGAAGGCCTTGTCTTCTGATTCATCTTCTAGAGTGTCTGCTTTTACAAACCTTTCATCTAGAACTGTGGTAGGTTATGATGATTGTTGTGTTATTGTTTATGGTTGTCTGTATGTCTTTGGAGATGGCAGCAATTGTGAAAAACATAAATATTGCTCAATGGAATACTCTCCCAAGCACTTGTCTTTTAACTGGATCTTGTCTTTGAATTGTTGTGATAGAGAATCTAGTGGATCTTCATTGTTTGATGAAGTGGAGTCAACAACACTTATTTCATTTGACTTGTCCTTTTTCTCAACCCATTTGGATATAAAATTTAGTTGCTTTTCACCACTGGATGAACTAGAAATGTTTTCTTCTCTATTATGGGGAACCAAAGTGCCTTGAGTTATTTTAAGCATGTTACAAGTTTACGAACAATTGTAATCAGCTGAAATAGTGACTTCTTTTCCATTGATCGGAAACTTTAAACACTGATGATAAGTTGAAGGTACTTCTTGCATTTAATGAATCTATGGATTCTCCAAGAGTATGTTATAAGTGAGCACTTTGTCTAATACTTGGAAAACAATATTTTTCACAATTGGTCCCACTTGAATAGGCAACACAATCAATCCCTTGGAGGATCCCTCTTCTTCATCATAGGCTTTTATTGTGATCTTCCTTCTGGCATCAATAGTATTATCAGAATAACCTAGTGCATAGATCAATTTCAAAGTGCAAATGTTTAAACCAGCTCCACCATCTATTAAGACACATTTTACTCGATTTTTTTGGATTAATACTTCAATATGAAGGGTGGCATTGTGTGGATGAGTAAGTGACAAATAATCTTGTTCAGAAAATGATAGATAGTGAGGCATAGTTAAGTATCCCACCTCAGCCTGGAATTGAAAAACTTCCAGATTATCGGGTAGTATTGTGTACTGTTGTGGCCACAAGAGCTTGTTCCATAACCTCCTAATGAGATGGTGAGATTTTAAGGAGTTCCAAAATTGATATTTGGGTTGGTATTTGTTGTAGTTGATCGACTATGTTGTATTGATTTGAAGGGGTAGAAATAGTTTTAGATGAAACTCCTTTCAATATCACCTTGGATTGCCCCCTTGTTATGTTGACTGGTTGATATTCTTGATTTTCCCTAATTTTTATGACATTGATATGATTGTTTGGTGTATCCATGTTTGGGATCAGATCTATGGGTATGATGTCATCATTTTTATTAGTTTAATTGTCATGATCTCATTATTCTCAATTGTAGAGATGCAATGAATAGTGTTGTCATAAATGTAGTTTACATTTTTGCCTTTACTATTTGCAAAAGAAGATTCTCCCTTTTCATAATTTGGTAAAGTATTTTTAAATGCACCATGATCATTGTTTGTTTGAGGTGCTTCCACAAATACTTTCTTGTTGTCAATCAAATCTTGTACTAGATGTTTCAACTACATACAATCATTTGTCTTATTTCCTTTGTTTTTATGAAAGTTACAGTAGTCAACATCATTCCACCAAGATGGTTTTACTTTTGGTTCCCAATTTCTTGCTTCAAGTAAGGTGATAAGTTCATTTGAAATAATCTCTTGCATTGTTGGTTCTAGTGTTTGTCCCAATGGTGTGAATCTTCATCGATTTGATGGTCTTGGATATGATTGTGGCTTAGATTCTCCATTGTTTGGATTGTTGTTTTGACTGACATTCTAATTGATGTTTTGGTCAATTTTTTGATTGTTCTTTGTAGTATTTGTCATCAAATTAAATATTGGTTTCGCATTTTGTGTGTCATTTGTAGCATCATTGTTTCTAGTATTTCTATTCTTTTTCCAAAACTTAGGTTTATCATTGTTGCCATAGTGATTTGAGGAATTTGTATTGTTTGATCCTCCATTGTAATGTTTTATTACTCCTCTTTTGAATAAGGCTTACTCAATCTTGAATCCATTTTAAATTACTTTCTCAAATGTAGGTGGACATTGTAGTTCAAGCCTATATCTCATGTCATCAGTTAGGTTGTCAATGAATAGTTCCATCTTTTCTTCTTCAAGTATAGAATGAGGATATCTAGCAAACAACCTTTTCCATCATTGTAGAAATAAGAGGAATGCTTCACCTTTATTTTGTTTCATGTTGTAAAGTTCTTTTATTGTTACCTCATGTTGAATATTGAAGGAAAATTGTGAGATAAACCTATTGACTAGTTCTTCAAAAGATCGGATTCCTGGTTGTAGTTTAGAAAACCATTTCATACATTGACCTCCTAAGATCCTTGGAAATAACCTCATTAGGTAAGTGTCTTCTTGTGAAAATTCTATACTCATGGTTCTAAATTCCCCCACATGATCAATTGGGTTTGTTTTACCATTGTATTTGTCATATTTTGGGAATTCACAATGTCTAGGAAATGGTATCATGTCCACACTTGGATCAAAAGGATAAGGACGAATGTCTTGTAATGAGTACCTCTCTGTGGTTCCCTTTTGCACATCTTGGATTTGTTGTTGCAATTTTTTCATTTGATGTGTTAGGGAAACCACTTGATCTATGTTTTGTGAGTTTTGTGATTCGATTTTCAGTTGCTTTAAGTGTTTCCTTTATTTGATTGATGTCAAACTATTTTGGAAACTTGGCACCTAGTTCAGCTAGCATTAAAAGGTATTTTCCCATATCTTGTTTGAAAACCCTTTCCATGAATTTGTCAAAATTTGGATCTTGTTGTGCCATTTGGATATCCTCTTGGGTTATTTCATTTCCATCATTTTTTTGGAATTTGTGAAAGGGATTTTCTTCATCCATGATATTTGGTGTTTCAATTTATTTTTCCCTAATTTTCTATCTTTGTAACCTTGTCAAAATTTGCATACAAGTGTTTGTTTTTCTCACTAAACTTTAATATTTTGTGTTTGGATGAGTGTCAATTAGATCTTAACAAATTCAAATAGAATGATATACCCTATTGATGAGACCAAGTTAAAAAATATGATTATTTTGTTTTGTTTTGTGATTGTAGGATGATAAAATCCTAATGATGAAGCTTAACTTAATAACCAAGATTTTTATTTGATATTTAGACACTTTAAAGCTGCAAGATCTAGGTATAACTTGAAAGAGTTTTGACTTGTATGATTCTATTTGTTTTAGGTTTAAGACACTGTTTGGAATGTGAAATGTTTTTGTTTTGATAAAAATTTGAGTTCTGATGTCAACAGCCTAAGAGGAGTTTCCAATAGCTCTCTATTTTTTGTTTTGTGGATGTGCTATTACAGAGGGAAGATGTGCTAAAACAAAATGTGTATGCACTAAAAGATATGGTAAATACACTGTCAAATAGGGTATATGCACCAAAATAGACTATGGATGTGCCAAGATATTGGTGATTTCTGACACTGGTGAGTTTTGGTGACAGACTAGACATGCGCTATAGGATTTGTCAAATGTGTTGTAGCAGACTGTGAATGCACTATTTGATCAGCAGATGCGCTAAAAGATAGGGTGTATGTGCCAAAAAAGACTGTATATGTGCCATTAGTGTTGTCTAGTTTTTCTCATTAAAGGTACTGGTGTAATTTTTTGAATTTTTGGGGTATTCTGACAAGGTATCTTTGTCGGTAAATCTCTAATTTTGATGACAATCCTAATGTTTCCAAGTTTTTCCTCTATTGTAAGAATTGATTTGGGTTGTTGGAATATTCTATTGTTGGTTGTGGGATGAAATATTGATGAATGGGTTGATTATGATTATGCTTTTGTGAGAGAGGTCTTTGTTGGAAATAAGCTAGTGAATATAAAGGCTCTAAGGAAAAAATCATCAGTATATCCTCTAGCAAAGTCATGAAACCTATGGATAAAAGTTCGATGTTCAAGCAATATTTTTCTACTTTGATATAAGAAATGTCTCATTTTCAAAAAAAATTGTAGCTAAGTTGCTTCTTTTGTTTCTTGACTCTTTTTGCAAGGGATTTCTTGAAAAATGATGTTGATTTCCAATCCCTAATCATAAGTTTCACAAGTTGACTTGTCAAACTTTTTGTGTTTTTTTGGATGATCTTTATTTGAATTAATGATTTTGAAAACACAAGCAATTGTAAAAAAGTTGTTTTAAAGTTCTAGAATCTATACAATAAGTGTTTGTTCAAGAATCAAACATGATCCTTCTTGATTTCCACTGGTTTTTTTTTTGACAAATAATACACTTCAAGCAGACTCACTCTTAAGGTCAAAAATGTCATCATAATACTCAACATCCCACATCTTAAAATTGTGTTGACTCACATAGCCATGTAACCCCCTAGAGGGTGCCTGTGTTTTTGTCTTTTCTAGGCACGTACTCAAAGTTATATTTCTTGATCCCTTGAGAAAATGGCCCTTGGAAATTATATGGTGAGTGTCTTGGGGGTATATTCTTCCCTCCCCTTGCACCGTGAGTATTAGAATGTTCAGAAACTAAAAATTTAGATACTACACTAGGGTTTGTAGATAGGGTATCCATTTAGAGCAGAAAATGATAAACTCCCTCAGGAGACCTCCTAATCTTTAGAACAAATATTTTGGGGATGGTTATCTTGCACACTTCCATTGAATTGTGGGTTTCCCCAAATTCACTTTTGATTATAGTGGGTTGAAAAAACTAGCTTTGGTTGTTCCTACTTAGGTCGTTTCTGTAGGGTGAGTAATTTTTCCCACTACAGTCTAGGCCTTTTAAAGGATTTTACAAAGTATAAAGTGCATGAATTTAAAAGATGAGTCTAGAATTTTGATCACCTAGTAAAGGGGAGAGCATAGGCCTATCACCACACAATCACAGTAAACAATGTTCAATTTTAAATCCCAAATGATAATTTTCTATTCTACATGAAGATATTGCTTCACAAAAGATATGTTAATTTTAACCAAGATAGCAATGTATGATGACTACCCTAGGATTGGTGTATTTTAATCCAAATGACTACCCTAGGATTGGTTCATTTTAATCCAAAATAAAAAATGAAATTATTAATTGTGGTTGCATCATATCCAAAAAAGTAATTTACAAATGCGCTATAACAAAGGTCATATGCACCGCGCAATTGATCAAATGAACTATAGGATCAATCTGATGTGTTGTAGAATTAATCAAATGCGCTAAATAATTGATCATATGCATTAAATAGAGTTGAACAAGGGATAGTCAATCATGTTGGGATTTTTTTGGTTGATGCACTAAAACAGTTGTCAAATGTGCTAAAGTATCTGGAAGATGCATTATAAAATCTCTTGATCATGCTAAAAGAAACATACCAGAAGCCTACATGGACACTTTTTAGAAAAATTGTTAAAACATGAGGTTAGAGGCCCCACGGTGGGCGCAAAAATGTAAGTGTGGAATAAGTAATGAGTAAAATAACAAACAACACTTCTTAATAAGACATTATATCAAAGATTCAACAATATTTAAACTAATTTAAAGCAAGAATCTACTGAAAGTGTCATATTGTTCTCTATCTCCAAAGATATTAAGTCATGGGGCTCACAAATTTTGTAAGCATTGTGACTGTTAAAATGCCAATCTAGAGAATGATATGTTGCTAAATGCAATAATCTAATCCTATATGATGATTTCTAAATGATAGTGATGAAACTATTGTAATCTAAATTGACATGAAACTTGATAAATGAAGCTATAGTGAACTATGATGCAGCCATGATATTCATTCTAAAATTTTATGATTGCTATTGCTAAGATGCTCGATTATTAAATTCATGTTCCTACAGAGTAAGTTTGCACAAAGTTTGGATCCTTTTCCTACTTTAGAAGGCTATATTGATAGATTCACGGAAGGACATTTGTAAAGGGGCAGCACAACAAAGGTCTGGATTTGATCTAGAGGATTGAATGGTGAGAGATGAAGAATCCTAATTTGAACATGGAGATGGTTCCTCCCCATAAAAACACTCTGCCAGAAGATAGGAAGAATCATTGGAGAAAGATTGAAGAGGATTGTCTGCAAGTTTTTCTCCAAATTTTCCCATCAAGGTTGAGATAAATTAAATTAGACATTTCATATCTAATTTGGTAGGTGAAATATTGATTAGCTATAGAATATGCTTTTAATTTGAATATTTGGATTTATTTAAATTTTAGGAAGAAATAAGATATTAAATTTAATAAAAAAAAACTATAGAAGTGTATTTATTAAATTAAAATGGAAGAAATGAATAATTGAATGAAACAAAGTATGTGAACTTGTTTATTTAATTAAGATGAAATAATAGAAGAATTAGAAGAAATGAATTGTATAAATAAATATTTCTATTTATTTAATAGTAAAATAAATAAAGGTTAATTAATAAAATAAATTGTATTTAATTAATTAAATTATCCAGACCATTTTTAGGTGTATACAATTTCAACTCATGAGCCCAACAAATTAATACAATGTGATGCATTAGGGATTAAGAATTATGAATATCTCTTATGAGTTACCCAAACAAGGACATGTTTTAACCCTTGATCCCATTAAATTAACATAGTGAAAAGTGTCAAGGATCTAGGATCATGGAAACTTCATACCTTGCACTATTTTGGTGATATCCTTGCATCTTTGACTTTGATAAAAATATATAGAAGGAAAATGTGGAACTTGAGGATTAGGGATACCAAGGAATAGATACACAAGTAGAGGGATGACTTAAACTCTAGCTCTAAAAAGTAGCTTAGTTTGAAGGATCGGGAAGTTAGGGTTCATAGGGAAAGCATGTAGGCAAGAGAAATCTAAAATACTAACAAAGGAAAGGGAAAATGTAAATGTATGAAGGGGATGTTTGGAAGGAAAATTTTGAAGATCCAATAGGGAAAGGGGACAAAAGAGGAGAACAACTAAAATATTTTCTAGCATGAGAAATTTTCATATTCTAATAGGGACAAAGGAACAATGAATATTTAGAAAGAAAGACATATTAGGGAGGGAAAATCTAAGGGGATGTTGGGAAGGAAAATTTTGAAGATCCAATAGGGAAAGGGGACAAAAGAGGAGAACAACTAAAATATTTTCTAGCATGAGAAAGTTTCATATCCTAATAGGGACAAAGGAACAATGAATATTTAGAAAGAAAGACATATTAGGGAGGGAAAATCTAAAGGGATGTTAGGAAAGAAAACTTTGAAAATATAGCATTCAACACAATCATTAAAAAATTTAACATAAAACCTCCAAAATTATGATTTTTTGGACCTTTACAAATTCTAGTACATGATAGGAACATAGGGGATGAAAATTACAACACTTATGTAAAATTTATAAATGGGGACTCATGCAAATATTTCTTATATTGGTAATTATATGATGGGAAAAATTATCCCTAATTGCACAAGAGAGATGAGACTCAAACAAAATTTGGTATACTTAGTTTGAGAATTTTTTTTGAGTCTCAATAGTGGCTCTAGTTGGGGGTGTGTGTCTTTTGTAGGCATAAAAATAATCCAACTATCTATGTAAGAAAACAAAAATAAGGGACCAAAAGTGTATTGAAACAAACATGCTTCATCATGATCAAATAGGGTCATGACTACACAAAGAAACACAACACAATACTTACATGATAAGACACAACATAAAACAAAGATAATTTATGTACAAGGAAAAATAATAGACAACCAATGACATGGAGGCACAAAGAGTTGGAAGATATGGCTACCAATATAAATTACATTCTAATTGTGGGTCAAACCTTGCAAGAAAATCCATTATGGTCATGGGTAATGTGTTGCATTCATTTATCTCTATTTAAGACAAGCCTATTGAAGGAGCTACTATCCCTCAAGCCACAATTGTACTCACCACCCAATTGTAATAAGTGGATTATTTTTCCTACATGCATCAAATTGTAAAAATTATTCAAGATTTGAAGATCCACATAATCATCAAATTTACCACTGAAGGAAACCATAAATAATAGGTACAAAACCTATTCCATAGTGCATTATGCATGTCTATAGTAGAATGGGTAAAAATATAAAAACTAGGACATTAAAAGAATTGAAAAACATCAAAGAAATTAAAATTCATTCATGGATACATTTTTTTCAAGCCTAATGATGTCCTTATGTGAATCGAGGAAAAATTAAAATTCATCCCATTCACATTGCAAAGAAAATTGTGTCTAACTATATTGCTAATATTCAAAAAAAATCCTCCTACAAGTCAATCTAAAAAATTCAAGATCTACCACACCTTCAAGTGGAGCTTCAACATTTTGGTCTTCAATTTGGAATATGTGTTGCTACTCAATATTATGCACTCATATGATGGACCCGCATAAAATATTCAAATTCAAGCACACCATTATCTACAACAATAGAAACTTAACTGGAAAATGCTACATGTTGGCCTTATTTTGCTAATCTTGTATTATACTAAATCCTTTGAGGTCTCTAAGCTACCAAATATCACTCCTAAGGGTAAGAAAAAGGAGACAGCTAATGATTATGAAACTACTTCTAAAGATGATCCAATCTCTATGAAAGGGAAGAAGAAGAAATTTTTTTTGGAGAAGTCTAAAATGAAGGACACGGATTATGTACCAGACTCTCAAGCTTCCATGGAAGTGATATCACAACCTCCTGATGTGGTTAAGTCTAATAAAGGGGTCTCAGGTCCTATCCAGAAGGACTATGAGACTTGTAGTGAGGATAAGGCTATGGACATGCTGAGGAAAGTTAAGCCTACTACCCCTTCTACTATCCTCAAGGATAGGATTATTATTGTTGGTGATTCATTTTCCCCTATTTTGGGAGCCAAAAGGAAGCAAGGTCTGAAGGAGGGTAGCTATCAATAAGAAAATGGTGACTAGATCGGCTAGCCAAATGGTGGAGATACAAGTTGCTTCTCCTGTGAAGTTGAATGGTGGGCTAAGCACATTGGACTCTCTAGGTGTGAATGTGGAGGTGAAAAATAAAAGAAGGTATATTACTAAGGAAATTTCCAAATCAATCTATAAAATGCAGATGTCGGTGGTTGAAGGTAAAGGTAAGGATGTTTCTATTAGTTAGGACAAGGTAAGTTCCTCCTAGGAGGATGATGTTGTGGGTAAGGATATTTTTAACTTTGACCATGAGGATGTTTCCAATGTTTTAGACATGGCTAAGGAGGGATCCTTTTCTTTGTTTAAATTATTTAAATGGGTGTTTCATGAACTCAATATGACCAATGTTAGGGTAAGGGGGTGGTGAGTAAAGTGAGTGATTCCTTAGTTCAGAATCAAGTTGACAAACTGTTTGAGTCTCTAAAGACTGATGTTGAGGAAATGTTGAAGATGAAGCAAGCATTTGAAGAAAGAATCTTGACCCTAGAATACTAGTGGGAAAGGATTAGTGTGAATCTGGTGAAGGGTGGGGAGGGGACTAAATCTGTTGTGAATTATGAGTTTGTGGGCATCTCTACTCCTATTGATTTGGCCAATAAATGCAAGGAGATGGATCCTGGTGAGGGTGTTGGTGCTAGTGATAGGAAAATGGAGGTAGAGGATTCTATTGATAGAGTTGTTGGGGTGTAGAGTTTTTTTATTAGTGAGGTTAATGTGGGTGGGCTTGGTGCTAGAATGTGTAACAAGACCAAAGTGCAGGCTGGGGGCCCTGGTAAATATATGTCTGAAGCTATGGATGATTATTAGAAGAATGTGATGGGAAACACAATCTGCATGAAGAAGAAAAAATTATTGCATTAGAGAAATATGTTCTCATATGTGTACACATGATCATTGTCTTTGCAATCATCAAGAGCAAGGTATTCATACTAAAAATTATTGAGTACACCAATACTTGTCTTAACAAATTTATCACTAAATTTAGTCACATTCAATTCATTCTTATGCAAACAAATAATAGTACCTTGACTATTAATAATAGGGACAAATGATGGAAATACATCAAAAAATAAACTAGTTTCTTATTCAAACTTTACATCATAAACATGTGCACACTATATATAATCAGTTTCAAGAGCCAATCTATTTGACTAATCAAAAGTGCACACTCTTCCTCTTTATCTATTTGGCTATAACAAATTATAATATCATATACCTCATTATTAGACTAATTTGATGTAGTAATCACCTCACACATTTCACCCACTTGGTTGCTACTTACAAGAACTTATTCCAGATTTACCTAATACCGCTCGATCATCCTTTGGAAGGTACCATCTCAATCTAAGTGTATCTAGATGTTGCTCTTAGGATAATAAAACATCTCACCCACCTTGGCACAAAAAGACAAATGAGCTATTACTAATTCATGTCACTTTCATTCCCCCCACCTATGCACCATTTTTAACCTCAACCTATATATGCATCATACCATATAAAACCCTCATTTCCCCTTCCTTGATCCTTAACCATCTGACAATCCACACCACCTATAGACCAAATATGCATTTTTAATTCAATTTCACTTAATATCCATTTAATAAACCATTCCTTCCATGAGTTGTTTTCATACACATTAACATCATGTTCACTAGTTTATTTCCCATCCCATCCTAACCATTTACCTATGAATTGACCCTTTAACCTACCTATATGCATATACTCTTTTACCCCTCCCTTCAATTTCAACTTACCTATCCATACCTGTTCAACCTATTCATCTAACACACTTATTCAACCTACCCATCCCCATTTATTTCACCCTCCCTAGATCAACATACATATCCACTTAACTAACCTCATTCAATGCCATGACCTTATAACACTCAATGACCATTTAACCACGAAGTTGCATCCACCAAATGAGCATATATGTGTCATTCTTATGTACATTTGTACCCATTTAGATTGCATTTGTGTCATTCTATATTCAATTGTACCATTTTTTTGTGCATATGCACCATTTTATAGTCAATTGCACCATTTTTTGTGCATATGCACCATTTTATAGTCAATTACACCATTTTTGTGCATATGCACCCTTTTAGTGGGCATTTGTGACCTTTTAGCAAGAAAATACACCCTAAATTAACATATGCATCCTCAATTTTATCATATGTGCCTAAAAGACACTCATGATTGTCTTGCATTTCATCAAATGTGTCATATTCAAACTCATTTGCACCCTTGATGATAGCATTTGTACTATTTTATCAACATTTGTGCCCATCACATTGGAAATACACCTAAATCACACTCAAATATGGCTAACCTTTATTCAAATGTACCTAGGTTTACATCAATTATGCCATAACATTACACAAAAAATTTCCAATTGTTATACTCTACAACAATTACGTAATTCCCTTGGAAATTGCATGCATCTAGCCAACATTTGTGCACACCTAGGGTTTGCACAAATTTCCAAAAACTCTAGCTAACCCTTGCAAAACCCATCAATAAAATCATGTAATTGAAAATGAAACTAAGAAAAACCTACCTCTATTGGTGTGTCATCCCTTCATCCAAACGATCACACCAATTCCACGTGATGATCAACCTTAGGAACTCTAACCATCTTCCCTCTCACACAAAAACTAGAGCTCCAAATTAACAAAAGCAAAGAGTGAAAATGAGGAAAAAGTGTATTCCACTCACCTTTTATACCCCACCTAACCCTATTTTTCCATTTTAACTTTCCCTCCATTTCCCTCCCTCATTTTTATCATTTGCATTGGCCCCCATCACATAGCTTCACATTATTTTATTAATCTCCCCATTTCTCATCATTTACCATCTATTTCATTTATTTTAATAAATTTTTGTGACTTTCTCAAAAAAATTAGTAAATTTTTTTCGTCAAATTCCCAAGGGGGTATACCAACTCCATTTCATTCATTGGGGTAGATAAAGGCATGCCATAAAAATTTATCCGCTTTCTTTGAAACAACACTATAAAAATGCATTGCCTCAAAGAGGGGCAAAATGTAGACACTTAAAATTCAATTAGCATTTCCCAACATCACATTGCATTAATTATTCTTCCAATTTTAATTAAATAATTTCATTATTTAATTAATCTTATATCATCTCCTATAATTAAATAATTTTTAAATATTTAATTATTATTAATTTTGCATTCCACTATTAATTAAATATTTTTGTACTATTTAATTAATTCACATTATTATTATTCCTTGATTAATTAAATAAATTATATATTTAACTAACTCACTAATCATCCCTATTCTTCTCAAAATTAAATAAATAAATTATTATTATTTAATTAATTGTCCATTATCCATTTCCTAAATTAATAATTATTTTAATTATTTAATTTATCTATTATTTTCTCAACATTATCCATTCTCCAAAATAAATAAAATTACTTATTTTATTTATTTAATCCATTTTGCACATGCCATTAGTAATTAATTAATTTTATTAATTATTAATTTTCATGCAATTCCACCTCACCTTTATTGGAAATTGGAAGATTGTCATTGATGTCAGCATTAACATCAGCATATCTTACTCATATTACTTTTATAGTTGCTCTAGTAATAATGGTTCAAGCTATGCTAATCCGGTACCGAAAGTTTGTTGATTCGGAATTTTTTTTTGGATCATCATATCTTGTAAGATTCATTCAGAAGTTGATACAATGTTCTATCTTGACATCATTTGTATCTATGGACAAGATTTCAATTGGCTTGGTCATGCGATTGGAAAGATATAGTTAGCAGAAGGTTGGTACACTGTGTTCTATTTATACACTGGTTCAATGCATTAGTTTTTTGGTTCGCATTATACCACAAAGAAAGATATCACTACATAATTTTGCATATAGATTTTTGGCTGTGAGATTCATCTTACTTTAATTTTTTTATGATGATATACGAATGCATACAAAAGATATAAGTAACAATGTTCTAAGGATTACAATAAGTTTTTGTATAGTGCATTGATGTGGGAGATTCTACATTTTCTCATGACTAATTATTTTGTCTTGTAAAGTTGAAGATAAGTTATTTGATGTCGTCTAAAGGAGAATTCAATGTGTTAACAAGTTTTGGAGTTACACATTTGGCAAATTGCATATACGTTTGAAGTCTTTAATGTTTTAGGTCTACCTTTAGCTGACCTAATTATGAATTTTTGTTAAGAAGATTAAATATGTGTTGTGAATGCTAAAGGGGTATATCTTAGGTTTGATTTGACCGATATCATATATTACATGCTTGTGTTGGTTGTGGAGATGAATATGTTTCAAGGATAATATTGATAGAGTTAGTTTTGATTTGAAATAGAACTACTCTAATTAGGTCGACCTAATTAGTGTTATGCAAATGTATATGGTATATATATGAAAGACATTTTTGAGAATACACATGATGAATGAATGAATAGAATGTGACATAGAGTGAAATGATGAAGTGGTGAAAGTTAGAGAGATTATGTATGGATTTTTGTAATGTTCGAATGTGCAAAGTTATATGAATGAGCAGATGGAATTGTTGAGTACACTATGCAGTGAAGTGTTTTTTATTTGGTGCTTCATTGGAACTAAAATCCAGTACATGAAGGTGTATTCTATCCCAGTTCTCATCTTAGTAGTGAGCCATATTTTGTTTTTTAATTTACTTTAGGAAGTGAGCCTTTGTAATATTCTATATTTGGATATATTATATTGTGAGTTAATCCCACCGTATTTTTTCCCATTTTAGTTTTTGCACGTAAAAATACTGGTGTTCATGTGTGTTGTGATCTTGTGTTGATTTCATGCTTTCACTTGTTATTACAGTTAGAGTTGTGTTATTTCTTGGATGGATATTATGTAAATTTTTTAATGGAATACTGATTTACCCCCCATCCCGTCTCAGTATTCAAGGTGTTTAAAAATTGGTATCAAATCCCCGTTCAAGACATCTAACAACTTGAGGAAGGTCTTGAAATTTGAACAAATGGTAGATAAGAGATTTTCCATTCCTCCGGAAGAGATTCCTACTGAACATATTGAATAAGATTGTATCCTAGATAATAATAGTGAGCTTGAAACTACTCTTGAATATCTTGATAGAACTAAAGAAGAAAACAAAGATTTGAAGGAAATCCTCAAGGAAGCAAATGAGTGCATCAAGAAATTGAGAGAACAAATCAAGAAATTCAAAGAAAGACATAGAGAAGTTGATGATCAATTGAAGAAAGCAAATGAGGATATCACCGGACTAAAAGAAAAAGTAGAAGAAAAGAGGAGAATTGAGGACTATCAAAAAGCTAAAAATAAGAGAAAAATGATGAATGTATAAATATTGAACAAGAAGTGGTAACTTTAAGATTGGATCTAGAGAAAGCAAGAGCTTATGAGGACAAATTCAAAACAAGTTCTACAATGTTGGATGAACTGGTTGTAGGACAAAAACCCTCTAAGGATAAAAGTGGTTTGGGACTTGAAGAAGGACAAATTTCAAAAGAAATTCAATCCTCTAACAAGGTTGACAATCAAAGGAAGACTCAAGGTAATGGTAGACAGATCAAGAATCAAAGAAGCAATATCGAAAGGACTCCCATCAAATAACCTAATGCTCAAAGGTACTCATCTTTTAATGGTATTTTTTATTCTTGCAATAGATTTGGACATAGGGAAAAATATTATAGAAATAGAATAAAATGGAATGATAGAATGAGTCAAAATGCTTTATCATTCTTCAATCAATGTCTTAAATGCAAAAGAATTGAACACAAAGCTATAGAATGCAGAAGTCAAATGTTGAAAAAAATGGTCTCTATCCCTTCAAAGGTTACTATTATCACTATAACTTATTTGGACACAAGGCTATCAGTGCATATATAGATTGAATAGAGGAAAATTTGGATGGAATAATATTATTTATCATATTTGGAGAAACCCGAACACTTTTCCAAAGTTTGTTGAAGCAAAAAATGTGAAAAAGGATTATCTAGTAAAGAGATATGAACCAATCACTAAGATTGATCCAGTGGAAGTTGAGGAAATGTAAAATATCTAGAGAAAGGAAGGAGAATCTGAGAAGCAAGGAGAATTAGAAGTTTCAAATTCATCTATGTCATCCTCCAGTGCAAATAATCTTATCAAAAATTAAACCTAGGTAGTGGCTTAGGGGGAGCAATATCAGAAAAATTAATATCCCCCTACTAGTATATGGTGTTATGGTGTGACACAAATGCATTTATTGAAGATAAAAAAATCAAGATCTCATTTGAAAGGAATTTTAAGTGGACATGTGTGAAAAAGGAATATTGTAGAGCTTGAAAAGATGCAAGTACATGCAATTTTTGAGGACATATACTTGCAATTTGAAGAATTTATTGCTGAAACAAATAGGATCAAAGAAATAAATTTAAGTGTGTCAAGGAAAAATCAATCGATGAAAGGAATTTATGAAAGATAAGTAGAGTGTGGAGCAAGCTTGAAGAGTCTGAAGCACTTCCACACTACATAATTTCTATGTTTGGATTTGGTGTACAGACTAAATATAAATACCTGTTGTTATACATTATCCTCTATGAATTATTCATTGAATTCAGTTAAAAATGTGATGGATGCACCTCAAGTCAAGGATAATTTAGAGAGACCAAGACCACAGTTTAATAAGTATCCTACTAAGACCCTAGAACTCGACCCCTTGGGTGCATTTTTGAAAGTTCACCTTGGTGTCATTCTAACTAAAGACATTGGGATATACATTCATAGGAAGTTGGAAGAGCCAATTTATGGAAAAGTATGCATATTATGGCTTGAAGAGTTAATTGGAGAAGATTATACCCTAAAAATGGAACACAATGTATTAACAGAGAAGAAATTAGATGTGTGACATTAGTTTCCTAACTTTAGCAATGAAGAGAAATGCATTAGAGTGGCACTAAGCAGGTTTCATGATCAGTTTGTGTGGCTTGATTATTATAATATGATATTCAAAGAAGTAATTATAGATGTTGTTGGTCTATCTTCATCCAAATCTACTCCAATATACAAATTTTATAAAGGAAAAGGATTGAGAAAGAACACAAGTATTGAAATCAATAATTTGGTAGTTCAATATGTGGGTATGGTTATTGTACACATAATTTTTGGTGAAAATGATGTCTCTGACACCACAATTGACATAGCTTTATAGATGGTTGAGAAAAGGACTAAATATGATCTTTGTGATTTTCTTTGGCAAAAACTATTAGAGAATTTGAATGATATCAAGAAGTCCATATTTAGGTATGGAACATTGATAATATGCTTAATCTTTTACTTTATGAGGGAAGTTCCTGCTGTAGGAAAAGTTGTTTGGGTGAATACCAAACTAGTTGCACATCAAATTAGATATATAATGAGAAATATTGGATATTTGGATGCACAAGGTGATGCCCTTGCTGCATTATTCAAAAAAATTCAGAGAAGAATGAATAGAAGGTGAAGAATTTCAAGAGATCTAGAGACAAGATATAAGAATGGCATAACCTTTTTGGTATCTACTGATTATTGTATTATTAAGGCAGTTGAACCTAGAACCATATCGATTCCTAAACTAGGTTATGAGTTTGAAAAATATTATGATGTTGGTTGTATTGAAAGATTAATTAACAGCCCTAGAGATCATAGTAGACCAAGATTCAGAACTTATACAAAACTGTCTCTAGAAATTCATGAGAAATCTAAGTTGGTGAAAGTAAAAAGGCTAATTGGCATAAAGACGAAGTATGCAAGAGAATATGGCATATCAAGGGAAGTAATCAGAACTTCTCTAGAAAAAGAAGAAGGGATCTCTAGTAATCAATAACTGCCACAATAGAAAATATATTGAGGTTCATGCATTAATTGCTCATACAAAGCCTACTCCAAGAAAACTCAAGCAGCTAGCTAGAAGAAAGGTACATTTTCAATAAGTTCCTAAAGCTAACACCAGTTCTTTACAATCCATTATAGAAAGCACAAATACATTGACTGATTTATTCAAAGAACTGAAAAGACAAGTAGAGAGTGAAATGATTACTTGGGTTAGGGAAAAAGGATTTTTAGAAATTGGAGACAAATGTAAGTCAGATAGCAATGCATTTGAGAAACTAAAAGAAGTTAAAGATTGTGAAAAAGAGGCTAGAAATCTATTCTCATTTTTTTATACATGGTCTGATGCAATTCAAAGATTTAAGGATGTTGAGGACACAAATAATACACAAATAAAATATGCATCTAACTCTTTTAATCTAGCTCTAGGTCGGGATGATCAAACTTGGTTTGGTCTAACAAAGATACATGAATAATATCTCACATTGCACAAGGAAAAAGGAGAAATATTGAACAGTATGGACAGCTTAGAGACCTGATAAAAATTAAGCACACACCTGTCTCTTATGTTGTCTCTCTTACTGATAGAAACATGAACTCAAATATCACTCTTGGAACTCTAGTTGAAGGGAAATATATCCTAATTGAACTTAAGTATCTATGGAGAGCCTTGATAGAAGCAAAGAAACTATGGAATGAAAACAAATCTTCATGGACATGTGCTCTCCAAAAACTCCAAGGAATAACCACCTCTAGTTAATCACTCATAGTTACTATTTTGGGCGTACTCCTAAGGGGGAGTAGTCAAGTACAAAAAGAAAATTTGTTAAAGTATGTTGGTCAATGTCAAACGGAAGAACAATATAGTATCTTTTATCCTTTGGCATTGATGTCAAAAGGGGAGAGAATAACATGTAAAAAGAAGAAATTTTGTTGGAAGAAAGATGAAAAGAAGAAATTTTTTCTTTGATGGTTTTCACATCATGTGTTGCCATCAATGACAAAGGGGGAGATTGTTATAAATTGGAAGATTTTCATTGATGTCAACATTAGCATCAATATATCTTACTCAAATTACTTGTATAGTTGCTTTGGTAATAATGGTTTGAGCTATTCTAATCTAATACTAAAAGTTTTTTGATCTAGTATTTTGGTCTGGAACATCTCATCTTGTAAGATTCGTTCAAAAGTTGATAATATGTTCTATCTTGACATCATTTGCATCTATGGCCAATATTTCAATTGGCTTGGTCATACAGTTGGAAAGATATAGTTAGTAGAAGGTTGGTACACAATGTTTTATTTATACACTGGTTCAATGCATCAGCTTTTTGGTTTTCATTCTACCACAAAGAAAGATATCACTATAGAAAGATATAGTTAGTAGAAGGTTGGTACACAATGTTTTATTTATACACTAGTTCAATGCATCAGCTTTTTGGTTTTCATTCTACCACAAAGAAAGATATCACTATAGAAAGATATAGTTAGTAGAAGGTTGGTACACAATGTTTTATTTATACACTGGTTCAATGCATCGACTTTTTGGTTCACATTCTACCACAAAGAAATATATCACTATAGAATTTTGTATATATATTCATGGTTGTGAGATTCATCTTACTTGAAAGTTTTTATGATGATATATAAACACATACGAAAGATATGAGTAACAGTGTTCTAAGGATTATAGTAAGTTTCTGTATAGTGCATTGATGTGGGAGATTCCACATTTTCTCATGACTAATTATTTTTTCTTACAAACTTGAAGATAAGTTATTTGATGTCGTCTAAAGGAAAGTTTGATGTGTTAACAAGTTTTGGAGTTACGCGTTTAGAAAATTGCATATACGTTTGAAGTCTTTGATGTTTTAGGTCTAACTTTGGCTAACCTAATTATGAATTTGTGTTAAGAAGATTAAATGTGTTGTGAATGCTAAAGGGATCTATCTTAGGTCTAAGCTGACTAATATCATATATTACATGCTTGTGTTGGGCACAAAGATGAATATGTTTTGAGGATAATGATGACAAAGTTATTTTTGATTTAAAATAGAGCTACTCTAATTAGGCTATCCTAATTAGTGTAATGTGAATGTATACAATATATATATATGAAAGAAATTTTTGAGAAGACACACGATGAATGAATGAAGAGAATGTGACATAGAAAAAAATGATGAAGTGGTGAAAATTAGAGATATTATGTATGGACTAATGTATGATGTGAATGTGCAAAGTTATATGGATGAGAAGATGGAATTGTTCAGTACACTATATAAACAAGTGTTTTGTATTTGGTGCTTCATTGGAACTAAACTTCAGCACAAGAAGGTGTATTATATCTTAGTTCTCATCCTAGTAGTAAGCCACACTCTATTTTGTAATTTGCTTCAGGTAGTGAGCTAGCTTCAAGGACAATGAGTCCTGGCAGTAAGCCTTTATAATATTCTATATCTGGATATATTTGTGAGCAGTGATTTCTAACCTACAATAATGTAGAATGAATGAAATGAAAAAGGAAGAAAAGCACAAAACAACACCTCAAGATTGACCTAGTTGAAATTGAACAAAACAAAGAAAAATAGAACTATTTACCTTGCCCAAGTTGATCAAATGGTTGGCCCTGTTGAATTGATCATTTGTGTGTTCCTTAGAATGGAAAATCACATGAAACTAGATGCAAAATGATGTTGTGATGGTGGGGATTCTAATGATGCAAGTGGGTATGTGAGTTGATCCAAAAAATGGATGCAAAATGGACTCAAAGGTTGCAGAAATGGAGTATTGTGTGAGATTTTGAAGGCTTCAATGGATTGATTGCTTGAATTTTGAATGTTGAATGTGTTCCAAATGAGGTCAAAATCCTCTAATTTTAGGGGAAAGGCCTCTAAATAATGGAGGGATATGATTTAGCCACCATGGACAAGATGAAGGGCTATGGTGAGTTGAAGACTCACAAACCCTCACATCTTGCCAAGTGGCAATGAGGTGTCAAGAGGGAATGTGATGTGGAGGTACTTGAAAGTACCTTGGGATTGGGAAAAGATCTCCTCATAAAGGAGATCCTTGTCCCTATGTGAAAGATGTGACACACGAGGAATTTAAAATTCCTCAATAATCCACATAGGGAAGAGAAAATTCTTGGAGGAATAAATGTGAATTTTTAATTCACATGAAGAAGAGGTTGCCTTGTCTAAATGAAGAAAGCATTAATGATGGTTGACTTAGGGGTATTCCATAAATGGCATGGGGATTAGGTTAACCTAATCATATGATTAAGGTTGTGTAAACAAATGATTAAGGAGGATAGTGAAAGGTTAAGAGAAAGTTGCAAGTTATGGAGGATGTGACATTAATCCTAATTAAGGGTGTGCACATCCTAATCATGGATTAATTAAACTAATCCAGATTAAAGGGAGATTATGGAGGATGGGACAAGGAGAGAGAAAAAGATGAATTTAAAAATAGATTTAAATTCAAAAAGGTAAAGTGACCAAATTAAATAAATCAAAGCATTATTTAATTTAGAGAAGGGGCATAAAATTATTCAATTTAAATTAAATACTTTTGGAACAAAATAAATATTAAATAAATAAATAATTTAATTAATGTCGATGGGGGATGCAAAATAGATGAAATGAAGGGATGAATTTGACCATACGGGAGTGGTCAAATTCAGATGTCTACATTTTTCCCCTCTTTGAAATATTGTTAGAATAATAGTGTTTCAAAGAAAAATAAAATATAGGTAACTCGATAGAAGAATGGACTAGAAAAATGATGCCCCAATGTGGGGAAAATCTATGTTGGTTGTCCAATCATGGAAGAATGAAGGGAGATGTCCCAATGTCACAAGGGAATGATTGTGATGGAGGAACAGAAGAAAATGATAGGGTATTCCCCCTCGAGAGGCTGGATGGGGAAGAAAAAGGGGCCCTAGGCAACTTCTTAATATGAGGAAATGGAGGGTAGCACATGATAGAGCTTGAAAAACCATGAAGAATGGCTTTTGAATGGAGGAAAATTGATTCAGTACTAAGAGGAAAAAAAATAAACTCTCTCAATCTCATTGGACAAAACTCATAACATCTTTGTTTGATTACTCATCACAACTACATTTTTCCTTTCACAAAACACTTGATTCAATACACCAAAACACAACTCAAAGTTCCAATGCTTTATCAAACCCTCAAAACGCCTTAATCAACTTGAAAATGACTGAAGCAAACTAACTTGGTTTCCTCAAATATCAATTGATGGATTCATTTGTAAACCATCTACAACCAACCTTCATGGCACACACACAAATCATCAAACTCCAAACTTTACCTTCCAAGAAACAATTCATTGTTTCAACACTTTAGACACCTTCATTTGAGTTGAAATAACAAGGCCAACCCTTTTCTAACCCCAACAATGCAGACCATTCACATTTTCATCACTTCATTATAGAATGTCCTAATTTTTGTAGCATACTGTCAAAATTATCTCTTCAACCAAGGCTTCATTTCATACTGTGATCATCATTTTTGGATACTCTCTTACAGGTTTCTAAAATATAAAAAATCAATATAAGTTTCTTTGGAGAATTTAGTTCAAATTTGATTGTACTCACTGTCAAACATGCCTAATTAGGTCTCATCACATTAGGGATTTATTGAATATACAAGATCTGACCTTGAATACTCTTTTCCAACCTTTCAAACACATCATTTTGGACCTAAATATTCTTATTGGATCATTAAAATACCCTTTTCATGAATAATTGGACTAACCCTAGATGATAACCACCTTGATACTCTACTTTCTAAACTATATTACATATTTCCAAACTTAGTAATAACCATTTTCCATAAAAGCCTTGTCCTTAGAACTACCACCTTGATAATATGAAATCACATAAAAAATAGACCATTTTCACCAAGTTGTAGATATCTTTACTAGGTAAAAGAAGAGAAACACCATTTTGGAGTTCTTTGTTTACCCTAATGAGGGTTTTTAACAATTTTATTTAAAATGACAATAACTTGCATAGATTAAAACCAAAATACATGAGACAAACTTCAAATGGAGGGTGATTGATTACTTCATCAATTCCAAACAATTTATCAAGCTTACTTGTCTGTGCAAAACTATATAGTGCCTGGTAATCACAAAATTCTAAAGAAATAAGCAAAAAATAGTGATTTTATTCATCTAAATTCTTTCCTTCAAACACCCACACTTGTTCAAATGTACAAATGGCCTCTTAAAGGCATTAAAACCATGACTCATCACCTTATAACTAATTTCTAACTACTTATCAACGCCTAAAACCAATATGACCTTTCATATTCCATATGCAACTTTTCAAATTTTTGCATATTTGTGACATTTTCAAATAATGACAACCTTTCAAAATGGGCATAGGACTTAAACCTTAAACCTTCTTATGACCTAAACATAGGAAAAATGACTTATAAGACCTCCTTACAATGTGGAGACAATAAAATTGGGTCAAATTTCAAAATTTCTTCATGGAAGCATAAGATTGTCAAGGTGCTCTTGCACCACAAACAGACGCACAATGTATAAATGGTACCCATGGAAGAAAGGGAATTAGTCAATTAAAAAGAAGGTTAAATAATGGGTAAAAATACACAAAACTTAAAAAATCTTAAAAGGGGAGGGAAATGGTAATATATAGTAATTTTAGAAATTACTATTCCTCATTTGTACACCTGGTAGTTATGTGAGAGAGTAAAGATGAAAAAGGTGACGAGGATGGCTGACATGGCAGGAAAGGATAAGGGGTTCATGGAGGGTGAGATCATCCACCAAGGTGACAAGGTGTGGCATTTTTACCAAAAGCATGCAGTGCCCTGTCTAGTTAGCTCCAAAACCCCTCTTTGTGATTTTAGCTAAATTGTGAAAACAAATTTAAGCATTTGAACATCTGGGTTTTGGGACTCGGTTAGGTTAGGGAAATGGCTTGCTAGCAAAAATCAATTTCATCCAAATTTTTAGGAAAAATCCCATGTGTAAGGTGGCAAGTATGGGGAGGAAAATTTTCCTATTTTAGGGGAAAATTTTCCTTGACAGAGGGAAAGGCATCCAAGAAAGGGTGCAATCACAGGGATGAAGGACAAATTCACCTAGGAATCGGGTGAATATGCCTAGAACGGAGGGCATGGGGGGTGTGACAGGAAAATTTACCCATATTATGGATGAAGTAGCCCACCGGATGGGCAAAGTCACCCATCTAGATGAAGTCGCTTGCCAAATGGGTGAAGTCACCTATCTAGGCGAAGTTACCTATTTGGCTGAAGTCACCCATCTGAGTGACAAAAAACAAGTTCGCTCATTTGGGCAACGAAGGGAAAGTTTTCCCATTGGATAGGCGAACGCACCCATCCAAGCAATAGTAGGAAATTTCTCCCGTCTGACAGGCGAACTCGCCTATTTGGGGGTAGCTAAATGGAAAAATTTTCTCAAAGGGTGAAACAGAGATAGAAAGGGTGAATTCACCCAAATTGGGAAAATTTTCCCAAAAGAGTGAAACAAAGACAGAAAGGGTGAATTCGCCCAAATTGGGAAAAATAGAGATGGAAATGATGAAGAAGGGAAAAAAATTCAAGAAGACAACCTAGGGCGAGGGAAGCAAAGAGGAAGAAAGAGAAGGAAAGTGAGGAGATTGGATAAAAGATAACTGACATGTTGTCTAATGTGTGCACAAAATTTTGACACCTTGTGGACACGAGAGAGGTGTTCAACACTGTTGGAGGCAACGATTGTGGCTATGAATGATGAGGACCATGCAGCACTAGCACAAGTAGGCTTACTACATTTGCTTGGATATCCCACTGTCAGAGCACACCGAGCACTATTGATTGCACTGATGGAGTGATGGAGCTCTGAGACATTCACATTCCATCTCCCAACAGGGGAGATGACAGTCACACTAGAGGACGTATGGAGGATTTTAAGACTGCATGTAGCTAGTCACCTTGTGAGTTGGATGAGGACAGCAGGAGATGAGTGAGACCGAAGCCTATGAGTCCTTTTTGGGTGAGTAGACTTGTCGATTCAGGGAGTAGAGCTGGATTTGGGAAGATGCTTAGGACTAGGGGTGTTGACACTACCCTTACACCTCTGCAGATTGATCAGTGGGATCTTGATGCCAAATAGGAGCAGGAGGTTTTGTAACCTCAAGGAGATTGAGGTTGTAAGGAATATTATGGAGTAGAGGGAGGGGGAGTTCACATGGGGCGCATGCATATTGGTGCAACTATACAGAGACATGCATGTGGTGTGCTATTAACAAGCACTCAGCATGACACATGTAAAATTGTTATAGATTTAGGCTTGGGAGCACATTAGTGTGGCTAGGTCAAGGATATTGGCAGCAGGGACATAGGATGAGACACTGCCAATAGCATACTAGTATGGGTTGGAGTACAGTTGGAGGTTTCATTACCAAGGCACCAATGATCTGGAGGCATGGAGGAGGAGACTAGATGATTTGCAGGAGGACCAGATAGTATGGAGGCCCTACATGATGTGACGATTTTCTAGATGGAGTCAGAATGAGAGGAGACATAGAGGGTACTTCTTCACAATATCCTACTTGGTCGAGAGAGACCCAATAATTATGGAGCTCCACAAGGAAAACAGAGTGATGAGACAGTTTAGAGTACAGTAGGACATTCCCCCAAGACCTCAAAGGTTCAGACGGATTACCTAAGAGAGGTTATGGGGTGATCAAATCATTGTAGAGTTTTCTAGATAGCAGTGAGAGGAGTTTCAGGTAGTGCCATACCCTAGGAGAGGAGGAAAGGTGAACGTTGGGATGACAGTGAGATATTCCACATGGTGGGCATGTCACAGACCAACACAGATTACAATAGTGCATTGGGATATGGATCAGAGGATGATAGGAGGTTAGGAGGACAATAGAGAGATAGGAGGAGAGGAGGACAACAAAGGCAAGTATAGGAGGAGGCTAAGGCAGAGGAGGAGAGAGAGGACTGATAGGGGAGAGGGTAGGAGGAGGCTATGGAGGTGGATGCATTAGAGGTAGATCCAGTGGCCATAGTACCATACGTACCATCACCACCAAAGGACCCAGCCATACTATTAACAAGGGCTTTAGCGAGGTTGTAGATTTTTGAGCACAAACTTAGGGAGGCAGAGATATATAGGGAGAGGCTATAGGATGAGGTGACCCGATTGTGGGCAGAGGTGACCAAGCTAGAGGTAGAGGGATAGAGGAACTACAAAGAGTTGGCAGACTAGGTATCCATACATATACAAGATGTTGAGAGGGAGAGGGAGGACCTAGTGAGATAGCTAGTAGAGTTGTGGTGAGAGAGGAGTGAGTTGAGGAGGGAGATGAGCTTCAAGATAGGGTAGTGGTGGTAGAGAAAATAGCTAGGGATGCAAGGTTAGTGTGAGAGGGAGTGGAGATAGTGATGGAGCAAATCCAGGCCTTACTAGGTGAGAGAGATGTAGCAGAGGCATGGGTACATGCTCTACAAGATGAGAGGGACATGATAGTAGGGAAGATGTAGACATTGCAGTGAGAGAGGGATGTAGCAGAGGCATAGGTACAGGCCCTACAAGGTGAGAGAGACACAACAACAGATCAGATGGAATGGATGTAGGTGCAGATTGACCAGCTGATGTTGGCACAGGATTCTTGGGAGCAGGAGAGGAGATAGATGGTTGGGTTATGGAACAAATATAGGATGAAATGAGATGTTGGTAGGATACAGGTGCTAGAGATGGATGAGTAAATGCGGGAGGAAAGTTATTATATGGTGGCCTACTTCACGACGGTTCCAAATCAAGCACGGTGTGTACCTCCCTATGCCAGAGTGGTTCCATAGATGCCAGCACCATCATGGTCATTAGGGACATATACATGAGGATATAGCAACTATCAAGATACTTTTCCATGCAGGGGTCTAGTTCCAGGTTCACCACAAAGGCCAGATGCAAGCAACTCAAGGTAGAGAGGACAGAGGACAGATAACAAGATATAATTTTTTGACAGTGCAAGGTGGATGTGTAGTACAGAGTGGCAGAGATAACATTTGATTTAGAGCCTTGTACTTGTATTTTATTCAAGTATTATTGATGCATATGATGGACATGTATTATGGATCATGTGATGGATATTACATTTTGGTATGATATGCGATAACTCTTATTGACACTATGTTGTACTTATGTGATGGATGATTTATTTATGCACATGTGTATGTGATTTTATTATGGATGATTATGATGATGATGTGATATATGCATATATTTATGATGATTTATATTTATGCTTATGTGGATGACATGGATGAGATGCATTATTCCTCTTACCTATTTTTAGCTACAACTCACAACAGGTGGAGCTGAATTGCATTCATTACAGAAAGGTGCAATTTTTTTGCTAAAAAGTATTCATTGAATTTCAAATTTTTATTATGCAAATGTTTTTAATAGAAGAACTCATAAATTTACATAACATAATGTTGCTTTATTTATATTGTAAAAACCAAAGTCCCACACAAGCCGTGGGAGTAACTTAATTTGATTTTCTTGATCAAATAATGAATACAAAGAAAGAATGTAAACTATAAAAGTAAAAATAACATAAGCATGTGATAGAAAGTGATTCGTCATTGCCTGGAATTATGAAACATATCTACATTAAATCTTTAGTTGTGTTCTTTCAAATTGATCTAGCTCCAGGCTTCAAAAGCATCTGCAAGAAAGATAGAATGTGATATTAGAGATGGTCTCTAAGCAATGAAGAATCAAATCCTACTTCATACCTACATTACCAAAAAAAATGTAATCTACATCATTTCAAGCATGCATCAGATGATCCAGTTAAAGGAGCACGAAGTTCAAAAGAAGCTTTCAGCTTCATTTATTTGCTAACATGTTTGTTTAAATGTGCAAGAACAGGTTCATTATATTTATGATTAATTTCATCAGATATGTGGAGAAAAACGGGCTCCCACAAGGTTGAGACCAGTGTACCAAAAGGACACCTCTCATTCATATCATTATTTGAGAGTTATTAGATATTCAATTATAGTCATCAAGAAAGGACTGCTATAATAAGAGGAATTAACAAGAGTAGCCTTTAATTCATTATGATAGAAATAGATTGAGCAAGTCATCTTTTGCTCATCATTTGAAAGGAACAATCAAAACATGAAGGAGCAATTTTCATATTAGTGAAGAAAAAAATCCATCAAGTTGCAAGGGAGGAAAAGTAGGAGGCTCTCAGAATATACAACTTCAAATGAAAACAATAATATCACAGCCATAGCATGAATCACTCCAATAGTTCAAAAGATGCTATAAATTGGAAATTATGAGAGAATGAAAGTTTTGCAAGATTGAACAAATATAGATGCTCATATTGATTAGAACAAGAAGTATTTATTCCAAAAAAGGAGTGATAGTGAACAGGCATACATGTTCCACTATCAAGCATTATGTCACAACTCATATACTTCAGGATTCCTATGCATTGTAAATCAGTTTCAATGACTTATGAAAGGAAAGATTAAAATTCATAAAGAGTACAAGAAGCTCTAGCATCTGTTAATCATTTGATAGTGCAATCCATTCATTCAGCCTAAAGAGTAACCTAATGACAGTCATAATAAGCCAAAAATTAGTGGTTGCTAATGTTTAAGGAATAATAACCATTTTTGAAGAGCATCGAAGCATTGGAAAAACACTATGACTGTTGAAAATATTAGCAATACACTCACAGTCAAAGGGCTGCAGCTTTAAGACAATTTCAAGAACATAGAGATAACAACAAAAAAATTTCATGTTCATCAGCCCAAAATATAGTTAAGTCTTGAGAACAATGACCCTTTATGTCAGCCAAGATAGTATTAAAGGTGCGGGGTATACAAATAAGAAAGCACTAGAATATTGACTCATCAACAGTGGCATAGTTTCAATTCTTAACCTTTCATGTACAAGCATAAGAAAGATTTCATCATAAAGTTCAGGTATGCTACAAAAAATAGCATAATGCAGGATCATGAGCAGTGGTTCAAATAAAACAATGGTGAATCTCAAAGCAGTGAAAACACCCAGGCTACTAAGAGATTTACAAACCAGAACTTATAGTGGTGGCCAAGAAGATAAAAGAATGTCTAGAGTAAGCAAAGTGTCGAAGTGAAGATCTCAAAAGAAAAAGAAACTCCTTGTTCTAAACACAGTCAAGCAAGTAGCACGGTGAAGGAAAGGCAGTGAATCTCTTATCAAGATGTGATAGTAAAAAGACCCATGCAGCATGAAGAAGCCCGCAACTTGCATAAAGAACTAAACCCTCAGCATAAAGGAAAATGGAAACCAGGGAATGAATTGCATAACCAAGAAATACAACATGCATTCATAGCCTAAGGTTTCAATGGCCTAGGTTTCCAAAGACCCAATCTTTTGCAAGGTAAAGAATGAGAATGAAGTCAATGGAGGCTGCCATGAGTAATATACAATGATAAAAGAAAGTAACAAAGATGGCCATCGAGCATGTAGAAAATGAAACCCTCGAGCATACGATGGAGAAGAATGCCTGTGGCCATAGGTTGAAAAGGGTGTTGCAATGCTAGCAGAAGAAGAATACATAGAATGTGAGAAGTTAAAAGCATAAAATAAACTCATTCAAGAGGAGAAGCAATGAAGTCGTGACCTCTATATTCAAAAGCAGTAAAATCCATAGCATAAAATTCAAGGTTTTCTTTGTTTTACTTCCAGAAAATGGAAAGGAATGCATGAAATAATAGTATGAGGGTCGCAACTTCAAAATAAGTTGCATTGTTCTTTTACAAAAACTCATTACTTCAAACAAGTTACAAATTAAAAGCAATGATTCAAGAGGTTCCTTTGTAAAGGCAACTTACCCATAGTTCGAGTTTTTTGCATAAAGATCTCGGCATTGCTTCCAGATTTCTCCAAAAAGTCTCAACTTCAACTCTCAGTTAGCTTTAGCAAAGCCCTATTTCTCCATAGTGCATGGCGGCACAAAAGTTTCCTCCCTAAACAGTGCAAAGTGAAGAATGATGATAAGTGATTGGGGTTTGAAGGATTTTGTCTGCCCTAAAGTCGACATGGGGTTGATTTTTGCTAATGATTTTAATTAATCATTATTTTTTATTTATTCCTTATGGTTTATGACTTCCAAAGTCAAATAAAACCTAATATTTGCATGAGTCATGATGAAGTAGAGTAAAAATGACCAAGTCATTTTTCCTTTCTATAAGTGATAAACACTTAGACACATGCATATTTGCATAATTTTATTCAAGATATTATTGTAATTGGGTATTAATGTATGACTACATTAATATTTAAAATGAAAATAAGGAGGTTCCTTACCCATTTAAATATTAAAATAATCATACATTGGCTATTTTTGATATTTAATCACTTAGTCCTCTTTAAGGAAAATCATGCGAAAGATGCAGATAGAGCTGAGGAATCAAGGATTTTTTAATTGGAGATTAATTATGCATGATACAGGAGTGGACTTCCAATTCTCATGGACGGATTGACAAAAACAAGATAATTTCTACATGCTTGGACCAACTTTTTGTGGTATTTTCAGTGTAGTTTGAGTACTCTATAGTTTAGATGTGAGTTGACCTTGAGTTTGGATCATCATACACTCATTTTCACATGATTTTGGGCTATTTTTATCAGGATTTTCTCTTCTACTCAGATTTCACATTGGCGATGCAATTTTTCAATTCAGTTCTCATTCAGTTCTATTACTGGCTACTTTGTGCATGCCTTTTGTATATATTGGAAAAAAATTAATCTTTTTCCTCTAGTTCTTTTTTTTAAGTCTTTTCATTCTACAAAGAGAAATATCATGTAACTCAACTTTCATTTCTAGATTAATGCAACAACAGGTTTATAGGTTCAAAATGTGTTATTTAGAAGAAGATTCCTTCCATTTCTAGTTTTTTCAAGTTTTTCATTCAAGATTTTAGGCATCATTATTGTGTAGGATTTTATCGAAGATTTACTTTGTTTTTTTCAGTTTTGAAACCTTTAATTTTTTGTCTCCATAAATATCTATATGTAGTTTAGTTTAAATTCACTGGTTATACATTGTGCATGAATTGGTTAATCGGTTTAGTCATGAAAGCAATGTTTTCCCTCAAAATTGTATTGCGTCAAAGCCTTTGTTTAAAAAATTCAAGTGGCTAGACTATCAAATTAGGTTGTGTGGATTAAAGTACTGAGTAATCATTTTGTGAGTCAAATTGCAGTTTAGTTTTTCTAATTAGGTGCATCACCTAAATTTTCATTTTTGGTTCATGTTTTCAATTCAATCACTCTTACCCTTTTCTCAGAATGAGTTATTCAAGTACCAAATTAACCATCATATAGGAACCAGCCTAGAATCTGGAGGTCTATCTTCACCATAGGAATACCCACAGCCTGAAGATAGTTCCCATGTTTCAACAAATTTTTGAATTTAGTCATTCATGCATTCGGGTGCAATCTATTTGACAATAGTTTTTGGCACACTCAATGGGACTCTGAAGCACACTTCAGAGAAAGAATTCAAGAGTTCAAGTTGTTGTCTTGGTATATACAATAGCTTATTTTTTCCTTTTAGAGGTTACAAATTTATACCTGGCGACTTTGAGCACAATCCACTGGTTTCAGCAAATGAAGTGTTGGTGTGTTTACATTTACAAAGGAGGTTTGATTCACTTTGATTTAAAGAAGATTTACATATTTCAAATGCTTTAGCATGTCTGGTTTTTATGAAAAAAGCATGTTTTCATCTCTGTTTCATAAAAATCCTGCCTATTCACATCTTTATCAACCATATTAGGCCAACCCTACTATTGGTTTTATACCAAACAGCCATGCAACAATAGCCTATCAGCATGCTCAACATGCTTACCTCCCACCCACTCTTGCTTAGCCTTCATATCAATATTCATATGTCTAGAATCAGCTCCAGGAGGTTGATGATATGAAGAATAACATCAATAACATGAAAGATATATTGTTAGACATTACAAAACAAATAGAAAAGTTCAAGAGGCAGCAAGAGTATGATCAACAACATGAAGAGATAGCCTATCAGGCCTATCTCTATGAGCAATACTTGTTGATGTAGAGGAAACAATATGAAGAAGATCTTGCTGCTAAGGAAGAGTAGATTATAATATTGGTTGGGGCCCAATCAGTTTCTTCCATAAAACATCAACCAACAGAGGAGAAGGTTTCCAATGTTTTTATCCAATCTCCAAGTAAGTTTTCTAGTTTTGACATTCCAAGTTATAAGTGTAATATGCATACCAATGTTAAAGATCAACCCCTACAGGAGCTCACGAATGAACATAGTTTGTCAAATCAATTCATGAACCCTAATTTTCAATCATATCAAGAGCCTTAACCAAATCATCAAGGTACTGAATAGCCATGGTGGCCTTCTTGGACCAAGAATCCTAACTTCAAAATGCCAAATCTAGCTCAAGAGGCTCCCATTCCAAGTTTCAAAGATCCTCTTCTATTGCAAAGTCAATTACATGTAACAAATCAAGCTATGAATCTTCATGATGTGTATGCATGTCCTGATATCATTTCTTTGTTCAAAGGAGAATCAATTGCTTGTCAAAATAATTGGTTCAATAAGCATGATCGATTGAAGGTAAATAATGCAGGAGAGGAAAAGGTTTTTAAAGAGAAGCAGGAAAAAAAAATTGATATTGATATGCGTATACTTGACAACGAACTTGCCGCAAGAGATGAACGAACATGACCAATCAAGACAGTAGGTTGAGGATCTTGAAAAAGGTATGAAAGGTTATGTTTTCATGTTCTTATCTAATGAATTACCCTCCTTTATTGAGTAGGAAGATGTTAAAAAATGTGATGAGTTGTTTGTTGAGGTCAACAAATGTGACAAGTTGGAAGTTGCTCGTCTAATTCCATAAGTTAATGCAAATGATGATTGTGAAGAAGCCATATTTTGGAATGATCTTGAGTCCTTTGTTTTAAACTTATATGAACATCAACATCAGGTTGAACATGTTTTAAACAAGGAAATACAGGTTGAATCTCAAGATTTAGCTAATTTGTTTGAGCAATTACCTGAATTTTTTAACAAAAATGAAGATGACACATGTTTACTAACATCAGTGTCTATCTTTGAGCAATAGAGTGATGAGACTCATCTAAATCCAATTCAGGATCATGAATTAGATGAGAATATGTTTTTAGGCATCATAGAGACATTTTTCTCTAACATAGATAATAAGCTAGTACTATATGATCTAGCAGCATGTGATCAGCCTGTTCAAATCAAAGAGCCACACATTCCTAAATTTCATTTATGTGAACCAACTCTTTCAGATCAGATTGAAATTGAGGCAACAAGAAGGAAGGAATAAAATATTACATTGCATGCAGTGGAGCAATCTAATCAGAAAAATGGAGAGACAACATTTTTTAAACATGAAGGCAGCAGTGAGAGGCCAAGTTTTATGCTCTCAAAAGGGTGTCTGATCAGGTATTTATCCAAAGAGGAGTCTACAGAATTACAAGAATTCATGGTTCTGCCAAAGCATGTGATTGCAACTATAGACCAGCAGGTTAATCTTAGCTATATGCCTCAAAATAACATCTTTGGTGGTCAATCAAATGAGGAAGGCATGGCTTTTGAGATGTTCCAAGTTTCACTGCAGTAGTTAATCGAACGTTTATCATTTACATATCTCTTTTTTATTAATCTTAAGGATTTGAAGCATCCTCTATTTTTAAGGAAGGGCATCTATTTCTCATAGCTAGTAAATGGTCATGTCTGAGCACTAACACTGTTGGTTAGTGTAAGGTAGGGTAGAGTTTCAGTTTTGCTTTCAATAAGTGCCCATGGCACGTTTCATTTTAGTATTGTTATGCTTTCAATAAGTTTAGTTACTACACATTGGTTTTCCAAAATCTATCTTCAATAGAGTTGTAGTAGTTTCTTTTAGCTTGTGTGGTTTGAAGTTGAGTTACAAGGTTTTAAGAAGTCTAAAGTGCAGAAACAAACTCCATGCCCAATGGATATACAAGGCAACTGGTCTCTGGTGTTTAGCAAGAAAACACTCCGCAGAGGTCGCCAAATTGTTACCTATTTTTAGCTACAACTCACAAGTGGAGCTAAATTGCATTCATCACAGAAAGGTACAAAATTTATGCTAAAAATTATTCATTGAATTCCAAATTTTGATTATGCAAATGTTTGTAATAGAAGAACTCATAAATTTGCATAAAAGAATGTTGCTTTATTCATATTGTAAAAACCAAAGTCCCACACAAGTCATGGTAGTAACTTAATTTGATTTTCTTGATAAAATAATGAATACAAAGAAAGAGTGTAAACTATACAACTGAAAATAACATAAACATGTGATAGAAAGTTATTCGTCATTGTCTAGAATAACGAAATGTATCTATGTTAAATCTTTAGTTGTGTTCTACTTTCAAATTGATCCAGCTCTAGGCTTCAAAAGCATCTGCAAGAACAACAAAATGTGATATTAGATATGGTCTCTAAGAAATGAAGAATCAAATCCTACTTCATACCTACATTACCAATAGAAATGTAATCTACATCATTTCAAGCATGCATCAGATGATCAAGTTAAAGGAACACAAAGTTCAATGGAAGCTTTCAGCTTCATTTATTTGCTAACATGTTTGTTTAAATGTGCAGGAATAGGTTCATTATATTTATTATTAATTTCATCAGATATGTGGAGAAAAACAAGTTCCCACAAGGGTTGAGACCGGCATATCAAAAGGACACCTCTCATTCACATCATTATTTGAGAGTTATCAGATATTCAATTACAATCATCAAGAAAGGACTTTTGTAATAAGAGGAATTCACAAGCACAACATTTAATTCATTATGATAGAAATAGATTGAGCAAGTCATATTTTGCTCATCATTTGAAAGGAACAATCAAAACGTGAAGAAAGAGGACTTTTCAGATCAATCAAGCAACAAAGACATCAAGTTGCAAGGGAGGAAAAGTAGGAGGCTCTCAGAATATACAACTTCAGATGAAAACAATAATATCATAGCCATAGCATGAATCACTCCAATAGTTCAAAAGAAGCCATAAATTGGAAATTATGAGAGAATGAAAGATGTGCAAGATTGAGCAAACGTAGATGCTCATATTGATTAGAACAACAAGTATTTATTGCAAAAAAGGAATGATAGTGAACAAGCATACATTTTCCACTTTCAAGCATTATGTAAAAACTCATATACATTAGGATTTCTATACATTTTAAATCAATTTCAATGGCTTATGAAAGGAAAGATTAAAATGCATAGAGTACAAGAAGCTCTAGCATCTGTTAATCATTTGATAGTGCAGTCAATTCATTCAGCCTAAAGAGTAACCTAATGACAGTCATAATAAGCCAAAAATCAATTATTGCTAATGTTTAAGGAATAATAACCATTTTTGAAGAGTGCCAGAGCATTGGAAAAACACTGTCACTGCTGAAAAGATTAGCAAAACACTCACAGTCAAAGGGTTGCAGCTTTAAGAAAATTTCAAGAACACAGAGATAACAGCAAAAACCTTTCATGTTCATCAGCCCAAAATATAGTTAAGTCTTCAGAACAATGACCCTTTATGTAAACCAAGATAATATTAAAGGTGCAGGGTATACAAATAAGAAATCACGAGAAGATTGACTCATCAATGGTGGCATAGTTTCAATTCTTAACCTTTCATGTCCAAGCATAAGAAATATTTCATCATAAAGTTCAAGTATGCTACAAAAAACAACATAATGCAGGATCATGAGTAGTGGTTCAAATAAAACAATGGTGAATAACAAAGTGGCAAAAACACCTAGGCTACCAAGAGCTTTACAGACCAGAACTTACAGTGGCAGCCAAGAAGATAAAAGAATGTCTAACATAAGCAAAGTTTCGAAGTGAATATCTCAAAAGAAAAAGAAACTCCTTATTCTAAACACAGTCAAACCAGTAGCATGGTGAAGGAAAAGTAGTGAATCTCTTATCAAGATGTGATAGTAAAAAGACCCACGCAGCATGAAGAAGCCCATGGCCTGCATAAAGAACTAAACCCTCAACATAAAGGAAAATAGAAACCAGGGAATGAATTGCAAAACCAAGAAATACAACATGCATTCATAGCCTAAGGTTTCAATGGCCTAGGTTTCCAAAGACCCAATCTTTTGCAAGGTAAAGAATGAGAATGAAGTAAATGGAGGCCGCCATGAGTGATATACAGTGATAAAAGAAAGTAACAAAGATGGTCATCGAGCATGTAGCAAATGAAACCCTTGAGCATACAATGGAGAAGAATGCCTATGGCCATAGGTTGAAAAGGGTGTTGTAATGCTAGCAGAAGAAGAATACATAGAATGTGAGAAGTTAAAATCCCAAAACGAACTCTTTCAATAGGATAAACAATGAAGTCGTGGCCTCTATATACAGAAGCAATAAAATCCATAGCATAAAATTTAAGGTTTTCCTTGTTTTACTTATAGAAAATGGAAAGAAATGCATGAAAATAATAGTATGAGGGTTTCAGCTTTGAAATAAGTTGCATTTTTCTCTTACACAGACTCATTACTTCAAACAAGTTGCAGATTAAAAGCAATGATTCGAGAGTTTCCTTTGTAAAGGTGACTTACCCATAGTTCGAGTCTTTTGCATAAAGATCTTCGCATTGATTCTAGATTTTTCCACAAAGTCTTAGCTTCAACTCTCAGTTAGCTTCAGCAAAGCCCTATTTCTCCATAGTGCATGGTGGCGCAGAAGTTTCCTCTCCAAACAGTGCAAAATGAAGAATGATGATAAGTGATTAGGGTTTGAAGTATTTTGTCTGCCCTAAAGTCGACATGGGGTTGATTTTTGCTAATGATTTTAATTAATCATTATGTTTTATTTATTCCTTGTGGTTTATGACTTCCAAAGTCAAATAAAACCTAATATTTGCATGAGTCATGATGGAGTAGACTAAAAATGACCAAGTCATTTTTCCTTTCTATAAGTGATAAACACCTAGACTCATGCATATTTGCATAATTTTGTTCAAGCTATTATTGTAATTGGGTATTAATTTATGACTACATTAATATTTAAAATGAAAATAAGGAGGTGCATTTCCCTTTTAAATATTAAAATAATCATACATTGGCTATTTTTGATATTTAATCACTTAGTCTCTTTAAGGAAAATCATGTGAAAGATGCAGGTAGAGCTGAGGAATCAAGGATTTTTTAACTAGAGATTAATAATGCATGATATAGGAATGGAGTCTCAATTCTCATGGGTGGATTGACAAAAACAAGATAATTTTTGAATCCTTGGACCAAGTTTTTGTGGGATTTTCAGTGTAGTTTGAGTACTCTATAGTTCAGATGTTTGGATCATCATACACTCATTTTTGCATGAGTTTGGACTATTTTTATCAGGGTTTTCTCTTCTACTTAGATTTCACATTGGAGATGCAATTTTTCACTTCAGTTCTCATTCAGTTTTATTACAGGTTGCTTTGTGCATGCCTTTTGTATATATTGGAAAAAAAATTGTCTTTTTCCTCTAGTTCTTGTTCTTCAGTCTTTACATTCTGCAAAGAGAAATATCATGTAACTCAACTTTCATTTCCAAATTAATACAACAGTAGGTTTATAGGTTCAAAAAGTGTTATTTAGCAAAAGATTCCTTCAATTTCTAGTTTTTTCAAGTTTTTGCTTCAACATTTCAAGCATCATTATTGTGTAGGATTTGATCGAAGAGTTATTGTGTTTTTTTTAGTTTTGAAACCTTTGATTTTTATGTCTCCTTCATAAATATATGTATGTAGTTTAGTTTAAATTCACTGGTTATACACTATGCATGAATTGGTTAATCGGTTTAGTCGTGAAAACAATGTTTTCCCTCAAAATTGTATTGATTCAAAGCCTTTGTTTAAAACATTCAATTGACTAGACCATCAAATCAGGTTGTGCAAATTAAAGTACTGAGTAATCATTTTGAGTCAAATTGAAGTTTAGTTTTTCTAATTAGGTGCATCACCTAATTTTTCATTCTTGGTTCATATTTTCAGTTCAATCACTCTTACCCTTTTCTTAGAATAAGTTATTCAAGTACCAAATTAACCATCATACAAGAACCAGCCTAGAATCTGGAGGTCTATCTTTGCCATAGGAATACCCATAGTTTGAAGATAGTTCCCATGTTTCAACAAATTGTTGAATTTAGCCATTCATGCATTTGGGTACAGTCTGTTTGACAACAATGCCTAAGGTTTATGATGCAAGATGTGATGAATGATTGATGATGTTATATGCTATGGATATGAGCCTAATGATTTATGATGCAGGTGGTGATGTATGTAATGTATTTATGAGGTGAACTAATATGAACATGAATTGATAATAAAATGGACCTAAGATGCTTAGAATAACCAATCAAGATTAATTTAAACAATTTAAGTGAGCATGAGATGATAATGCACATGGGAAGGAATGCAACGTATGTAATGAATTTACAATGAAATAATCATAATATGCTTAGAATAACCAATTAAGATTAATCTAAACAACTTAAAATAAATATGATATGACAATGCACATGGGATGAAATGCAATTTATGGAACAAATTGATAATGAAATGATCATAAGATGCTTAGAATAACCAATTAATATTAATCTAAACAACTTAAAATAAATATGATATGACAATGCACATGGGATGAAACACAATTCCTTGGAGCTACAGGGCTAGATGGGATGCAATTAAATTCCTTACAAACACTAATAGCTAAATGAAATGAACATGGACATGAGTGTAAATAAAGGGTTGTGTAGTGACAAGGGGTGAGGGTAGGTCAACTTTATTTGTGTATCATACTTGCTTTAGCTCATTGGCAAGTACTTACCCTATAAAGATTGGAAAATTAAGAGAGGATGGATGTAGAACTGCACCTATCAAGAACCGTAGGTACCCTGAGAGGAAAAGGAGATGGAAGATGAATGTTTGCACAACCAAAATCACAAGTCATAGGTTAGGGATAGAATGGATGGAGGATGAATGAAATGCAATAGAATGGAAAATGAAATGCAATCCTTATGTTATTTACCATTTTCAAAGCACTAATTTTTGCTATAGTATAAGACACAATACGCCATGGTATGGAAAACCAAGGTAGATTAGCATCTAATGCATGAAACAAATACAAGAGACAAGAAGGCTATCCCAACACCCCAAAGGCATGATGACTTTGGTCAAGCCAAGAATTGGGATAACCACAAGCACAAAGGATGCCCCAATGTAACACAAGGCCACAAGGCTCTTGGTGGATACTATGCAGGACAACCAAGCAAACAACAACAAACAAAAAGATCAAGATATGCCCCTATGTTGACCAATCAAAACACACCATAATATGATGGATCATGGTGGCCCTAAAAAGTTATGATAGGAAGCTCCAATGTTAAAAAAAATGCCAAAAGCAATCAATTTCAAAATTCCTTTGTCACAGGATCAAAATATGGATGGGATTGATGTGGTCTAATGAGGAAGGATTCATCATGTTAAGACCAAAGATGGAGACTAAACTAAGAGATCGACATGACATAGGATATTTGAAACAAATTGGATCTCATGATGCTAGTGGATCTCATTTATTAATAACTAGCTAGATAGGGGCATAACTTGATGACAAGACACAAGACAGAAACACCCTAAAGACCTAGGGGCTCGGGGGTCAATCAAAGATTATCCTTGCCTATGTGAAAGGAAGATCCCTCACAGTTTGATAAAATACCATGGATAAAAGTGGAAAGAGGACAATGGAGACCTCGATGGATGATAAATACTAGATGGAAAAATTCCTTGAGGGTGGATCAAATGATCAACCTTTCCTACATGAAAGCACAGGGGCAACGTAGTTTGAAAAAGACTGATGACAAAAGACAAAATAGGACAAACAAAGGATGGACGACCAACATGACAGGATGGATGAAAGCCCAAGGGGCTAATCACAGTTAGTTATTAGACTTTACTATCTCAGATACTACAAAACTAATGAGGATATCCATCAGGGAGGAAAATACCGTTGCCATATGAAGGCGTAAGCAGTCAGATTCGTTACAGACACCACGATAGGATGAAACCTAGATGAGAAGCGACACAATGAAGGTGAGAGACCAACAAACAAGAAGAACAGATGACATAAGCTCAGATCAAGATGAAAGCTCAAAATCATGGATAGTGGATGAAGACCGTTCAATGCTCAACCAAAATACACCAAGCAGTGGTTGAGGGGATGTGGATGAAAGGATTGGATCGAGACGATGTTGGGATGGGATGTGAGGATATGATGGATGAAAGCATAAAGTAACTAGGATGCAAGGTAGATAATGATTAAACCCTTAATGAATGGTGCATGTTATGCCATAGGATGAATTATTTCTCGTTACTATTTTTGGATTTTTTTTTACTTTTTTTTTTTTTTGTATTTTTGACAATTTTTTACTCTTTTTTTTGGTATTTTTGGATTTTTGTAGGATAGGATAACCCAGCTAACCTAGGTGTAAAAAATTTTCAGGTGCATGATGTTAATGGGCTCCTCTAGGAGCTCTCCTTTAGGTGTGGAAAGTCTATATGCCCCAGATCCATATTTTGTTGTGATGACATAGGGACCTAGCCAATTTGCCTCAAATTCTCCTTTCTTGTCTCGATCCTGTTGGGTGCATTGATTCTCCTTAAGAACTAGATCACCAACATTGAATTGGTGAGGATGGACCTTCTTGTTGTAGCTTCTCTTAAGATTATTTTGATGTGCTTGAAGATGTTTCTATGCTTTGATCCATTTTTTGTCTAGGAGTTCCAACTGACTAAGTATTTCAACTCGAGCATCTTCGTCACTAATGAGGTTCTTCAAAGATATTCTTAGTGATGGGATGTCAACCTCAATTGTCAAGATGGCATCAGCACCATAAATGAGAGAATATGGAGTGGTGCCAATAGGAGTGTGGATGGAGGTGCGGCAGGCCCAAAGGGCAGGATGGATATGGAGGTGCCAATCTCGACTAGTGTTGTTAACCACTTTTTTAAGGATTTTGATCAATTTTTTGTTGGTTTCCTCTACTTGACCATTACCTTGAGGGTAATAGGGCATAGACCAATGATGTTGAATATGAAATGTGTCACATAAGTGTTTCATGGCCTGGTTTTTTTAATAGATTTCCATTATCGATAATGATGGTGGATGGAATTCCATATCTACAGAGAATATGGAAGAGGATGAATTTGGATATCTAAGTACCCATAATTTCAGAGAGTGGCATTGCTTCCACCCATTTGGTGAAGTACTCAGTGGCAGTGTTTATGAAGGTGTGGCCATTAGAAGATGGAGGGTATATCTTGTTGATTAAGTCAAAACCCCACTTAGAGAAGGTCCATGGTGCTATGAGAGGCTGGAAATCTTGAGCCAGAGCATGTATCAAATCTACATGTTGGTAGCAAGGTAATCACTTCTTCAAGAACTCACAAGAGTCATGCTCTAGTGTAGGCCAATAGTAACCAGATCTAAGTATCATCTTGGCTAAGGCCATGCCATTTGAATGGGCCCCACAAATACCACTATGAGCCTTAGTTAACACAGTGTGGGCTTCGGTCTCGTTCACACACCTAAGAAGGGTTTCATCATACCCACAATGATAAAGTGTATCACCTATGATAGTCTAGCAAGAGGTGCGTTGGATGAAATATATTTTTTGCTTATGTGTAAGGTTGGGGGGTAAGATGTTATCATGAAGATAGGTGTACATGTCGTGATACCATAGTGACTCGAGACCTACAATTTTGCACACCATTTCACTGTCAAGGATGTCATAAGTAGGGATTAAGAGTTGTTCAACTAAGAACTTGTAGTTTGTTCAATCTTTCGGCATGTCAATCAGGGAACCAATTGTAGCCATTGCATCGACGGCTTTGTTTTGGATTCTAAGGATTTTCTCGAACTGGATAGAGGTGAAGTTCTTCTTGAAGTCATCCATCATGCACTTGTAAGTCAACAACTTGTCATCTCTTGTTAGAAACTCATCATTAACCTATTTGATGATCACCTAGGAATCGCCAAAGACTTGCAAGTGAGTGATGTTCCATTGGATAGCAATCCTAAGACCAATGAGGAGAGTTTGTATTCTGCTATGTTGTTCATGCATGGAAAAACTAACCTAAATGACTTTGGGATATAGTCACCTTGTGGGGTGACAAACAAGATACCTTCCTCAAATCCATTGTGAGTGTATGACCCATCAAAGTAGATTTTCCATGTTATTTATTTTGTGATCGTAAGAACCTCTTCATCAAGAAATTTTGTTACCAAGGGATAGGAATCTACCAAAGGAGCATCTACCAGTTGATCTGTTATTACTTTTCCTTTAATTTCCTTTTGGTCCACATACTCGATATCGAACTCACTCAATAGCATAACCCACATATCCATTCGACCAATCAAAGTAGTTCTAGATAACAAATACTTGAGCGGATCAAGTTTTGATATCAACACTAGATGGTTGAGCATATAATGACAGAGTTTTTGTGAACTGAAGACTACAGCTAGGAAGGATTTTTCCATCAGAGAATAATTGAGCTCATAGCCTACTAGGGTCCGATTGATATAGTATATAGCACATTCTTTTTAGGACTCATCATATTGTGCTAGCAATGCCCCCAGTGTAATTGAAGCAGCCAAAATACACAACAGAAGCAATTTACCTAGAATTGGAGGCATGAGGATGGGTGGATGAGCCAAATACTCTTTGATTTTATTGAAACCTAGCTAACACTGTTGATCCCACTTGAAGGAAGTGTATTTTTTAAGAAGATGGGTGAACAATTGGCACTTGTCAGCCAATTAAGCTATAAACCGTATGATGGACTATAACTTTCCTTGGAGGCTCCTCAACTTTTTTAGATTGCACGATGGAGAAATTTCCATGATCATCTTGAATTTAGTAGGATCAACTTCTATGCCTCTTCTGGAGATGATGAAACCTAGTAGTTTTCCTAAGGTGACCCTAAATACACACTTCTTTGGTTTAGACATAGCTTATAGTGCTCTAGATGCTCAAAAATATTCTTCAGGATTATCTGGTGCTCTTCTCATGTTCTTGATTTCCCTAACAGATCATCAGCATAATCTTCCATTATTATGTGAATAAGGTCATGGAAGATTACTTTCATGGCTTGTTGGTAGGTTTCCCCCGCATTCTTGGGGCCAAAGGGCATGACGTTGTAATAGAAAGTTCCCCAAGGTGTGGTGAAGGTAGTCTTATATTGATTCTTGGGTGTTATTTTGATCTGGTTATATCTAGAGAAACCATCCATGAGGGATAGCATCTCGTGTCCTGCAGTTAAATCAACCAACATATCAATGTTTGTTAAGGGGAAATCATCTTTAGGACAAGCTTTGTTGAGGTCCCAGAAATTGATGTAAATCCTAATGTTCCCATTTGGTTTTGCAACTGGCATTATGTTGGAGATCCAATCAAAGTAGTCAATGGGCATTATGAATCTAGCTTACAATATTTTTTCCAACTCTTTCTTGACTAACAAAGCTACTTGAGGATGCATTTTCTTGAGTTTCTACTTGATGGGTTTAGCATCTGAGTGGACATCCAAATGATGTATGACTAGAGTAGATCTAAACCTGGAATATCTAAATAGGCCCGTGCAAAATTAATGATGCCCTCTTTGAGAAGTTGAACAATGATGGAGTGTTCTTCTTCTGAAAAAGACTTGGCTACATACATGATTTTTGGATCTTCTTCAGTTCCCAAATTGACCTCTTGCATTTCTTCGATGAGTATAGATGATTGTTCTAATAGTTGAGTTCCCACAAGGGAAAGATGAATGTCCCCATATTCTAGTGCCTCATCAAGGTTTTCATTGTTAGATATACCCTTTATTTTTACTTTTTCTAAGTCAAGAAGCGCCTCAAGGAGGTTTTCGCTAGGTTACCCTTTTTTATTTTTCTTTTTCTTATTTTTGTGGTTAGGGCATTCATCTTCCCCCAATCCCATAAGATTTACATAAGCATCAACCAAGGGAAAGGTGTCAATAGGTGCACTACCATGTAGGTCCTAGTCAATAAGGTCAAGGGGGTGGAGGGAAAGGCTAATGATGCAGATGGATAGGAAATCAAACATGGAGGAAAGGTCCATGTGATCCACATCATTGTATGGATGTATGATGGATTCTTCTTCTGGTATGTCTTTGAGGAGACCATTATCCACACTAACATTGTTAGAAGCACTATTTGATGGCATGGGATCCTTTTGTTTCATGTCATGGCCTAAGCCCAAGTATCTTGATTGTATTGGCAGCTCAATAGATTGTTTCCTTCTTTGCTCTTCTATTCCAAGGCCACCCCCTTGACAATTATACTTGTCTGCTAGCTTTTCAGAGTAAGGATATGTCTCCTAGAAATACTCCATTAAAGGGGGAGAGGGTTCAGGTTCCTCACAATATACCCATTGGCTAATGTCATCTTTTGGTGTATCTTGTCTTAAACCAGGGGAGCAGAAGGTGCTAGATCCCACATTCTTGTAACTCAAAGTAATTGTCTTCTCTTCTTATTGTGGCATAGACTAAGAAGGTTGGCCATATGTATGTGGTGAGGGTTGCATGGTTGCCACATTTAATGATGTATGCATTTCATATTTACCACATCCCTTGTCAATGATCTAGACTTTGGTAATGGTGGAATCAGATGTGGATGATATAGTGGATGACATGGTAGCTAGTGTATTAGGGGATGGATGGGGTGATGATGCCTAAGGTGGCCCCATTTCTACTTCTAGACAATAATGAGAATGGGGAAAGGAAGCTTCTAGTGTGCAACAATTTTTAAATGGTTGTGGATCTGCGTGTATTGTAACTTCCATCCCATTAAATGGGAATTTCAGACACTGGTGGTACATGGATGGAATGGCTTGCATGGCATGGATCCATGGACATCCAAGAAGAAGGTTGTAGGGGAGTTCCAAATCAAGGACATGACATGTAGTGTATTGTACAACAGGCCCAACCTGAATTGGAAGACAAATTGTCCCCTTAGAATCACGCTCTGCATTGTCATATGCCTTGATAGTAATGAATTGATTATTTAAGTTAGTGTGGGTATATCCTACCTGCTTTATGAACTTTAACATGCACAAATTTAGGGTAGAGCCATTATTTACCAATACCCTTTTTACTTTGTGGCGATCTATAAGGACCTCGAGATGGAGGGGGTGATTATGGTTGGAATCAATGCAAGGCATGTCATTCTAACTAAAGCCCAGTTGATACATGGCTGAGAAATATCCTACTAATGCTTGGAATTGCATAGGATCTATTTCATTAGGGACGTGGGTATCCTATAAGGATTTGGTTAAGATTTCTTGGTGCATAGGAGAAGACTTGATCAAATCTAGAATGGAGATCTAGGCAGGGGTCTTTCCTAGATGATCAAGAATGTTATATTGGGAGCTTACAAGAGGTGGCTAGGTGGATGTAGAGGCTCCAAGAATAGTGATGCAAGTGTGGCAGGTCATAACAACACATTGTGCATCTTTTCCTCTCATGCATATCATAGACACACATGATTCTACTTCTTCGATGTGCATGACGATACCCTCATAATTAAATGGCACATTTTTGTAGCTGATGTTATTTATAATATTACCTTGATTATTATTGTTACTGGATTCGGGATTGGCATTCAAGGTGCTCGCTCCTAGGCTATGCTTTGGGAAGGAATTTTGGTATATCTAAAGTTGAGCATTGGACGAGGAAGCCTGGTTGGCATCCACATGTATATCACCCTAATCTATAAGATCTTAGATGTAGGTTTTCAAGCCTTGACATTTATTTAATGAATTTCATTTGATCTTGTGGAAATCACAATACTTGTTTTCTTTATACCAAGCTCATTTGGGCTTGAACTCATCAAGAGGCTTGATCACGAGATACGTGATTAGGTCATTAACCTAAAGAAGTCTATTGAACACAACACTTAAGGGCTCTCCTAATTGATTAAATTGGCGCTTATTGTTCCCTTGATTATTCTAATTTGGTTGTTGGTGAGGACGAGGTGCCCCTTGTGGCAATGAGATGGAATTAGGAATGGATTATTGATGAGAGACATGTTTTTGTTGTCTCTGAGATGTATTATCTACTTGAACATGTTTGGTGTCAGTGACACCATCATTGACAGCATTCTTATTCTTGTTCTAGTAGTGAGATTTATCCCCGGATGACTTTTCTTTATCAGGATTATAAATTTTGACCGTCCCTTTAGCAATAAGGGCTCTCTCAAGGATAGGACCCTTCTCTACTATCTCTCTGAAGGTTGTGACATAGTGAAGCTTAAAATTATGTGTCATGTCTAGGTGAGATTTTTTGAAAAAAAGGGTGACCATGTATTTTTCTCTAAGCGGGGATTTCATCTAACCAACCAAAGAATGCCACCTTTGAAGGTAGCTTGCAAAATTTTCTCCCTCACATTGCTTCTCCTTCAAAAGATCCAAAGTATCAATATATTTCTCCAAATTAAAGGAGAAGTGGGAGACAAACTTTTTTTAAAGATCTACAAAAGAATTGATGGATCCCTTCTCGAGACCCATAAACCAGTCTAGAGCCATCTCGTTAAACTCCTTGGAAATAACCACAAGAGGTAATTGTCATTGTGTAGAACTTCTTGACAATGGGCATAAGACTCTTGAAGATGAACCTTGGAATCTTTAGTTCCTTTGTACTTATCAAATTTTGGCATCTCAAAATGTTTTGGGAAAGGAACTAATGAAATTGAGGGATCAAATGGATAGGGACACATGTCTTCAAACTTAAAGGATTGTTTGCTAGTCCCTGCTTGCAAATATTTTAATACAACTTTAACTTCTTCCCACTCTTTATTGGTAGTCATTGGGGGAGTTGGATTGGTTGGATTGGATTGATTATAGGGAGGATATTGTTGGTATGATGAAGATGGGGCAAACACGGTTTGATTGTAAGCTGGTGGAGGTGTATACAAAGGAATTTGTTGATGTGTAGGTGGATTGTGGTTGTGGATTGACATAAGGGAGGTAGAAGGATGATGGATTTTGATAGTATGAAGTAGAGACCGCTTGCTAATAGGGTGGCTATTGTTGATAATACGAGGTAGAGGATGCACCATACTAGTATTCCAGAGGAACTTGGTAGTATGACAATGTGGAAGTGCCTTGTTGATATGATGGCATTTTCTAATAATAGGAGGTGGACGGTGCACCCTATTGATAGGGTGGTTGTTGTTGGGTGTAACATGGATTGGATTGGTAGTTATACACAATGTTTGGTTGTTGTGTGGTATATGGTGGTGGTTGCAGATTAGACGTTTGATAGTAGGGATTTGAGTGCGATTGTGGGGGATTGGTGTAAAGTGGCAGTTGAGATTGCGGAGAATTCTAAGAAACTAGATTGGGATTTGGATTTGATGGGGTAGCATAGATAGCATATGTGCTTGATGGAAGATAAAGGTATTGTGTGAGGGGATTGTGTTGCACTTGTGTGGGAATTGAAGTATGTTGAGGTGGTTGCTACTATTGTGGTGATTTTTTGTAAATAGGGTGAGATGGGATATGTTTTTGCTGAGGGATCAACATTGAGGCACCTTGCAGTGGTTGTTGAGGCTACAACATAGCCTACGTCACCTAATGTGGGGGTTGCATAGGAATGGCAATATGTTGTTGCAAGACCATAACATTTTTTTGTGAAACTACAATGTTTTGTTGTGAAGGTTGTTGATGAGGTGGTTGAGATGGAATAGCAGTGGTAGCGGTATGTTTTGGTGGCACTTGTGAGGGAATAGCAGTGTGTTGTAGTGGTGCTTGTGATGTAGTGGATTTTTGGGGATTAATGGGAGGTTGTTGGAACACAAGGACATTACCTTGGGGTGGTTGTTGAGATGTGAAAGGTGGCGATGGTAAATTGGTTGTGGGTTTAGATCCCAAAGGAAACATTAGCATGAGGAAACGATTTCCCCCAATGTTGACAGGTGGTTGACCTGGCTAATTAGGCAGAAGTGATGGTGCAGATGGTATTGGGGTCAAACCTTGTTGGATAGGCATGGCAAGTGGTGGTGGCAGAATTTTCTGTCACATACCATAAGCAAGGGGATCGTTTGGATCAGGTTGTGCTCCTAGGATTAAAATCAGAATGCAAGGGTAGCTTGCGACTTGATACATCATGGCATTTATGAATCTAGGTTGATACCAATTGTATTTGGGTGGACCCTCAGGAACATACAAATTTCCCAGAATATTATGTGAATTATAGGGATCTTGAGATGCTGGAAGAGACTAGGGGTTGGCATATTGCAACATGTCAAAGTTGGGTGGCGATTTGACTCCTTTCATGAGAAAAGTGGCAAGAGTTTTTCCCCACACTCATTGAGGAGGTGATCTGTCATCTAAACATTGGCGGGATTTGTAGGTACTCCTCAACTATGACTTCGAGTTGATTGACCATGTTTTCATCTCCAAGTGGTGAAGTGTTTTGGACATCGGTATTGGACCGAGATGAGGCACCATTGTTGGGATCCTAAGAGATTTTAGGCTAGGAACCTTGACCTTGTTGTTCAACCATGTGTTTCTTTTCTTGTGATCAGATTTGAATGGGCATGAAAGTGAAAAACTACTAGATAAGTTAAAGTGAAGTTACACTCTAGGATGTAGTGTAAGGATGACCTAGATGATGATTGGATGATTCATTAGACTAGATGAAGGATCGATTGATTGGATGATTGGATGAGGGATAAGATTGGATTGGATCGTATTAATCGATGAGGTGAAACAATTGTTCAGATTAGGTGATTGATTGGATAGAATGATGAAACAGATTCTAAACCAAGTTCAGAATTCACTCTAGTTGACTTAAAGTACTAATTGATTGGATTGAAGGATAGATGGATGATTATGGCACCAAATCCACTTCAAGATGGAAGCAGATTGATTGGGCCGAAGATGATAACTGACTCAAGATAGATGGAAATCCTAAGCAAATGTGGATGATGACGATCGGATTTAGACACCTAAGCCAACTTGGATAATAACCTCTAAAATGAAGTATAGGTGATTTGGATTGATGAAACAATGATGGATATGTGATCTATAGATGTTCTAAGATGTACCTATATGATTTGGATGATTAACAGGTGAACTTTAGAAAATGTAGATGGGCTAAATTTAGGATTACGAGTGAATGAAAGATGATAAAAATTGTTCGATCATGAGAAATTACTTGGAAAACAACAAGCTTTTAGTTGCGCAAAGGATTCACATTCTAAAAATTGTATGGGAAATGGATACACCTCTATATGTGGCAATTTCGCCTATTTATGACACTTCACCTATTCCTAGTGAGAAAATTTACCTCTGTGTCTATCAACTTTTCCCATTTAGGGGGAAAAATTCTCCCAAATCAAGGATGACTCAAGAAGTAGGCGAATCTACTAAGCAAATTCACCTATCTAGGAGAGAAAATTCGCTCAAAATTTGACCGGGGAAGGAAACAGGCGATTTTGACAATCAAGTTTGACTAAACAGCTAGCAGGTTCACCCAAACAGCAGTCAAATTTGCTTAAACCCTCAGCAAAGTCACCTAAAACTTGAAAAACACACAAAAACAGTGAGCAACCCCATGTGAACAACTATCAAATTTTCCTAATCAACAGTCAGATTTTCCTGAACAATTTTAAATTTGCTAAAATAGCTTGCAGAATCGCTCCAAAACTATAACAACTTCACCTAAAGTATGACAGGTTTGCCCAAAATAGTTGTAGTATCACCTAAACTTGATGAAAACATATGGACTTGATTTGTAATCTGACCTAACAGGGTGAAGATTTTTCCTAGTTTTTGAGCAATACAGGTGGGGAATAGATTTGCCTAAAAATGGGATTGCTCGTTTGACAAACGGACTTGCCTAAATCTCAAAACAGATGAAGACTTGGACAAAGAGGAAAAATCGCCTATTTATGGAGCAAATTTTCCCAAGATGGCAGCAAATTTTCCTTGATTTAGAAAATGGGTAAACTTGATGGACACACAGATGACTGATTGACTCAAAATAAGAGTAGGTTTTCCCCTAACAAGGGAAAATTTTCCTATTTTGAGAAAACGGGTGAATTCAATAGAAAAAGACTGAAAAAATGACTTGGACCGAAAGCAGGATCTCCCCTTCTGATAACAAGTTTTCCCCAAATGGAAGCAAATTCACCTATTCTTGTAAAAAGGGTGAATATGACAGCAAACAACTAACATACTCACCTAAAAGCTAAACAGACTTTCCCATTATAGAGAACGGGTGAAAACAAGGTCACCCAAAAAGTAACCCATAGGAAAATTTTCCTCTAACAAATGAAAAATTCTCCCAAAATGACCAAACTTGACTAGACTGGATGCAGAACAACTAACTATGGCAAAGGAAAAAATCATAGCAAACAACAAACAAAAGGCAAGGCTAACTCAATTGAAACGAAATGAACTGGTATTGCATAGAGAAGACACTCCAAACAACACAGTCCTAGAATTAGTGATATGGGATTACAAACTTGATGTAGTTCCACCACCTTTAGTAGACAACCCAAGGTTAATACTCTATGATATTGGGGTGGTTCTCTGGATCACATTTTCTTGTGAAGGTGGATAGCTAGTGTTCCACTGGCACAGGGTTGTCAACAGACACGACAGGCTCATATTCACACTCTCACTCAGAGACTATCATAGTCCACCACGAGGATTCCTATCTTGACCCAAGGGAGTATGTGGTGAGTAACTTCAAGGTATAGTGCACCTGCACTACACCAAGTTGTGGCTAAAACATGGGTCTCTATCTAGGCTAAACAAGGCTATCTAGGGAGTCCCTGATATATGCACAGTATGTGGAGCACAACCATGAACACCATCCCATCACAAGCGTGAGTTGAGAGCCCCAACGAGGTACTGGAAACTTGGACCAACTCTTCACATCTTATGTAGGTATCACCCTAGTTTTGACGCTATTCCAAACAGACTCAATTGGATTGAGGTACAACTTTTGCTCTCCCCCCTTTATATACCCCATCGGTAACACGTGGTTGGAATCGTTCCCTAGGTGATGAAATTTTGGGCAAGTCCCACTAAAGGAAGAAGATACTAGACATTTTTGGTTGGTTCCCAAGCTCGTACATAGTGCAAGGCGAGAGATTAGACATACTAGCACCTCCTAAGTAGACACAACTAGACTAGAGTGACTGCGATTTCTCGTCACCCACGATCATCAAGTGATGCAAGGGAATTTGATACATCAATAGTCACCCTCAAGCACGAAAAACAAGATTAATTGACCCTCTAATTAAGTCTGTGTGTGCCTAACTAGTATGAAAAACAAGCAAGCTAATCTAAAAGAGTTGGGACCGATCATTTTGCAAAAAATATTAGTAGTTTTGATCCACCAGCCTTGGACGAATGAGAAACAGTTGATCAAAATGTTAGTTAAAACTTGACACATTCACAAACGGACAAGTTAGCAGGTCAGTACTTAAAATGAAGCCAAACGAAAATCTATAAACTAAAATTTTTAGTCTCTAGTTTACCTCAGATTCGCCTCTATTTGAGGAAAATTCACCCATTCTGGGAGGCAATTTCACCCCTATACTGAGCAAGTTTTCCTATTTACTAATCAAATTTGCCTATTTGCACTCAAAGCAAGTTTTCCTGTTCCAAAAACTGGAAGCAAATTCGCCCCTCTACAAGTGCAAATTCACCTATTCTCCAAGGAAGAGTGTAAATTCACCCAACTTGTGAAATCGATGAATTTGACAAGATCAACTTCGCCTTTTTTGTGATTAGACTCACCTGAGGCCTTCAAATTTTGTTGTACTTGAGAAATGGGAAAAATTTTCAAATAAAAATTCACCTCTGTTGTGAGCGGGTTCACCTATCTCTACAAATTCACCTATTTTTCCATGGAAGTTCACCCCTATGAGGTGCAAATTTGGTTGTTTAGGATGGATTTTCCCATACATGTAAACTTGAACCCAAAAAACTCAAACAACAGAGAATGTAAAAGAAAAGACACATGATGTGGGTCCCACCAAGTGCACCAAAAATATGTGTAGTGTTTTATAACCTACAATAATGCAGAATGAACAAAATGCAAAAGGAAGAAAAGCACAAAACAACACCTCAAGATTGACCTAGTTGAACTTGAACAAAACAAAGCAAAATAAAACTAGTTACCTTGCCCAAGTTGATCAAATGGTTGGCCCTATTGAATTGATCATTTGTGTGTTCCTTTGAATGGAAAATTACATGAAACTAGATTCAAAATGATGTTGAGATAATGGGGATTCTAATAATGCAAGTGAGTATGTGAGTTGATGCACAAAATGGGTGAAAAATGGACTCAAAGGTTGTAGCGATGGAGTATGGTGTGAGAGATTGAAGGCTTGAATGGCTTGATTGCTTGAATGTTGAATGTTGAATGTGTTCCAAATGAGGTCAAAATCCTCTAATTTTAGGGGAAAGACCTTTAAAGAATGGAGGGCTAGGATTTAGCCACCATGGACAAGATGAAGGGCTATGGTGAGTTGAAGACTCACAAGCCCTCACATCTTGCCAAGTGGAAATGAGGTGTCAAGAGGGAATGTGATGTGCAAGTACTTTAAAATACTTTGGTATTGGGACAAGATCTTCCCATAAAGGAGGTCCTTATCCCTATGTGGGAGATGTGACACATGAAGAATTTAAAATTCCTCAATAATCCACATAGGGTAGAGAAAATTCTTGGAGGAATAAATTAATTCACATGGGGAAGAGGTTGTCTTGCCTAAATGAAGAAAGCATTAATGATGGTTGACTTAGGGGTATGCCATTAATGACATGGGGATTAGGTTTACCTAATCATATGATTAAGATTGTGCAAACAGATAATTAAGGAGGATAGTGAAAGGTTAAGAGCAAGTTGGAAGTTATGGAGGATGTGGCATTAATCCTAATTAAGGGTGTGCATATCCTAATCATGGATTAATTAAGCTAATTCATATTAAAGGGAGATTATGGAGGATGGGACAAGGAGAGAGAAAAAGATGAATTTAAAAATAGTTCTAAATTCAAAAAGGTAAAGTGGCCAAATTAAATAAATCAAAGCATTTATTTAATTTAGAGAAGAAAGGGCATAAAGGTAAAGTATTCAATTTAAATTAAATACCTTAGGAACATAAGAAATATTAATTAAATAAATCATTTAATTAATGTTGATGGGGGATGTGAAATAGACGAAATGAAGGGATGAATTTGACCACACGAGAGTGCTCAAAGTCATATGTCTACAATATTATATTGTAATTTAACCCTCATTGTAGTTTTTCCCATTTTGGGTTTTTCACGCAAAATAATAGTGTTCATGTGTGTTGTGATCTTGTGTTGATTCCATGATTTCACTTGTTATTACAGTTAGTGTTGTGTTATTGCTCAAGGATGGATATTATGTAAATAGTTTAATGGAATACTGATTCACCCCCCCTTCAATATTCCAGTTGTTCAACAACCTCTTGAATGAGACTTACTCTCAGCCTACTAATCACTCTAATCAGTTCACTCATCAATCACACTTGACTACTAACCAATATAATCAATCCACTAATTCATTAATTCTATTTTACTCCCACTCACTTCAAGTCCACTAATCTATCAAAATAGTTAACTAATCAATCAATCATGTCAACAACTTATCAGTCTCAATTAACACTTCAATCAATTCTCTTGACTAAATCATGCAATTAGTTGAGAAGAAATCAATTCCCCTCATCAATTCTCCATCGTTGATCATTTTTAGTCTTTCCTCTAATATCGATCATTGATCGATGTCACCAAAAATATATAAATCAAGCATTCATATTCTTCATTTATCATCTTAAATCATGCAATGAACTTATGCTAAAATTGTGATAGTACTTTATTACTATTGTGCTTATTACAAATCTAAGAGAAAGGATTTCAACACCATTCTCCAAGGTGAAGAGAGGAGAACAATAGAGCTCAAATTGAAGGTCTCGTAGGTGTAAGGTATTATTTGGTTTTTTTATCTTTCAAATTGCTCGATTGGTATGATCTCTTTATTGTGAATTGTTTTATTTGTTGATTATCATTTAGACTTGCAATTGAATATTCAGGTCATATAGTTATGTCATCGTAGAGCCTCATGAATTCAACTATGGCTTCATCATTTTTTAACATGTCTAAAGACATAAAATCTTATTGGTCCTAAGTGATAAGTTCTAGATGGATGAGAGTGAGGTCAATGTAATATTTAGAGATGGGGGGATGGTGTAGATAGTCATTTCATGGAAGAGGGTAGCAAAGTTGGAAAAAGAGTCTTTGATGTTCCATCCCTTTATGTGTTCAAAAATGGGAAGGATCATCTTGTATTTTTAGAGGTGTCATGGATATCATAGGATTCCTCATCTAGTGGAATGTAGCTTCAACTAAATTTGAAGTGATTGACCTTAATAGTGATCAACTTGAAAATTCCCTATCCATGTAGTGATTGACCTTAATAGTGATCAACTTGAAAATTTCCTATCCATGTAGACTTAGGTCTGTAGGATTTTAGGTGAACTCCTCAAACACCCCAGAATCACCTACAAGACAAAATAATTTCCACAAGAGAGAAATGGCAGAAATATCATGCTATCATTAAGATGCAAGAATGTCATATTGAATATGAGATGATTACAAATGTACAAAATGCCTTGAGTATATAGGCATGAGTGAAAACCTAAAATGCATAAGATGTTGCCAAGTGTTAAAATCACACTATATGTGACAACATGTGAACCCTATTTAAAAAATAATAAAAAGATAGAGATAAGTTCTAGGACAACTCATATTCTAGAAGGAATCTTATCCCTACAAACAAGGAAGGGGGAATCACCCCACTATTAAATAATTTATCTTATTATGCAACCTAGGAATTAATTAATTAAATGCAAGACCTAAGTTAACTTATGCTAGTGTAATAAATAATTAATTACACTAACACCCCCCATAAGTGCAACTTAGGCAGGAAATTATTATGCAAATGATACAAAGATGCAAAAGATGGGTCCTAGCAACAAAGGCCTAATCAGGTATCCATTTACAAATGCAATGAGAGAGAAAGAGGAGAAAACCCAGAGGGAAACCCCCCCTCAATGAGATGACTGCTACAAAGAAGCACAGGAAGAATTCTTATGGAGTAACACTAGAATCCCCAATCCGGAAAGAAAGGAAAGATACCTTTGTTTACAAGAAACCATAATGGAATCATAATAATGCAACAACAGACACGATTCCAAGGAACACTGGAAAACTCACATATTGGATCAACCCTAGAATCAATAAAGCAATAGTAGATGAAAAAGATGCCCCCATAAGAGGGAATGATATGATGACAGAATCTAGAAGTTGTGTGTTTCTCGATGTCGATGCCAAACTGTAATTAAAACTGCTCCATGGGAATGAGTACCATCAAGATTCTGGAACATTAACCATAAAAATATGTCCCTCAAACTAAGATTGATCTAAACCAATGCGGATCAATAACCATAGGCCCTCAATCTAAAGTGTGAACTGATGCAAACCAAAATGTGTCCAGCTATGAGCAAGATGAGGCCAAAAGAAAAAATAGAATCCAGATACAATTCATGCGAGTTGTCATCAAGATGAGATCAAAGTGCAGGCAATGCAACTACACTCTAATCAATTTATTATGCAAAAATCCCCCTAATGGAACCTTATATCAGTTCATTTATTACAATACCTCATGATTGTAAAAGGAGAACATGCATAAACTAAAGAAAAAATGCAAACCTAGTGCATGCACAAACCAATGTTCACATCTACCTCCATGATGAAAAATAACCTCAAATTTGTGTAGATGATAAAATCTGAAAAAATAGTCTACACCACTACGAAGTGCTTGAAACTAGCTTTCTGTTGATATCTCGTTTGCAAAAATCTAACACCATGGCCAAAAGTTATGAATTTTTTTTAAAAAAAATGAATTTAGCTTGCAGGAAATGGGTTTTCTAGCAAAAAAAGTTTACTTATAATTTGATTTCTAAAAAATTTGTTCACAATGAGTAGACAAAAACATAAATCCAAAAATATTTTGAAGTTAAAAGAAAAACCCATAAATCATTTTTTAATCCTGCAAGCAAAAAATGAAAAAATATTTTTTTTAACCTTCAACCAGGAGAAAAATTACACGTGCCACTTTTTGTACAGATATTTTCTTCAAATCCATGCAAGATAACAAAAATATAAAAGATACCCAGTTCATATTTGGACCCCTAGCTACAAAACCCAAAAATTGTTTTTCCTGTAACTGAGTGGAAGCTAGATTTCTGAAGCAAAAAGTGAAAAACGGCTTTAATAAAAAGGTTGTTTGCATCTAGCAAAGCTTTCATGCCAAGATTGATTTCTCATATCTGGGAAGAAGTCTGCAACACTAAAGCTCTAATACCATGTAGGAGTTTAGGTGAACTCCTTAAACACCCCAAAATCACCTACAAGACAAAATAACTTCCACAAGAGAGAAATGGCAGAAATATCATTCTATCATTAAGATGCAAGAATGTCAAATTGAATATGAGATGATTACAAATATACAAAATACCTTGAATATATAGGCATGAGTGAAAATCTAAAATGCATAAGATATTGTCAAGTGTTAAAATCACACTACATGTGACAACATGTGAACCCTATCTACGAAATGATAAAAAGATAGAGATAAGTTCTAGAAGGACAACTCATCTTCTAAAAGGAATCTTATCCCTACAAACAAGGAAGGGGGAATTACCCCATTATTAAATGATTTATCTTATTATGTAACTTAGGACTTAATTAATTAAATGCAAGACCTAAGTTAACTTATGCTAGTGTAATAAATAATTAATTACACTAACAAGGTCCTTGCTTTTGTAACTCATATTTGTACATATTCAAAGAGTTACGTATGATATATTTCTTCTAAAAAATATATGGCATGTTGTTCATCTCTATAGATCCACAAGTTAATTTCCCTTTCAAATAGTGTTATTTTTTAGGAAAACATGTTGAACAAAGACTATGAAATGATAATTATTAATTTTGGGTGTCAATGCCAAAAAAATCATAGGATAAAAGGGGGATAAGGATTTGGACCACAGAAAAGGAATTGTGAAGCTTGTACTCTCCATGTCCCATGTTGATAATAGTTACCTTGATATTGGGAGCAAGATTAGTGGATAAGGTTCATGCCAAGGAAACAAGGTCAACATATGATGAAGATGGTAATGATGTGGAAAGGATGGTAATGCTAGTGTTAGAACAATGATGGGATATTTGATAGGAGCTTTCTAATATTTTGTAATATTGAAATGGATGGGTTCAAGGAGAATTTTGATTTCTACATCATCATGGGAGAATTTTATGCATTGATGGTAAGTGGAATGGATGACCTACATGGTTTGAATCCATGGGCAACTAAGGATATTAAAGGGGAGATGAAGGTAAAGAATGTGAACATTGTTGCAACACAAGGCCTACCTACTAGGGAGCCAAATGGTACCCTCATATTATCATGCCACATCATCATAGGATTTGTTTTTTTCATGGCATTCTCAAAATGTACCAATTTTTTAACTAATTTATATGTGCGTGTATTTAAATTAGATTTGATATCAATTAAGACTCATTTGAATTTATGTTTGTTGACTATGACATCATTATGGAGGGTTTTGGCATATGATTGATCAATGGATGATATATATTTTGGCCAAATGAAAGTCAACACAAATGGGATAATTGGCCCACCAAGGCTTGGAATTGACTAGGTTTGATGTCAATCCAGAATCACAACTCTTGTAAGGAATGTTCCAATATTTCCTTGTGAATAAAGGATGTCTTCAGGAGCTCCACGATAGATATTTAGTCTAAATTCTTCCCGAGGTGTTCTCGGAGATTATATTGGTTTGTTTATTTCAAGGACGAGAAGGCCCTTTGGTGATGACCCAACCATGCCCAGGGGTCATGACATAATTGAATTTTTTTAATTTGATGGTTGACATATGTAAATAAACTTGCTTAATATGACCTTGTAGGATTGAGATGTTAGTTTCATTTTTACATCCCCTTATCCGCATTAATTAAGTAGTATCACTAGTATTTAATTAATACCTCTAAAGTTCTTTGAATCCCTAAGGTATCTAGTTAAATAATTAAATACCTTCCCCCCTTCATCAAATGAATTAAATAAATATTACATTTATTTAATTCCTCATATGTCACATCCTCCATCATTTTTATTTAATCCTAATTCATCTTATAATCTCATCATTAGAGATGTGCACATGTCTAATCCTTGATTAGGATGTGTTACATCCTCCAAATTTTGCAAGTTGGCCTCTAATCTCTCTTAGCCACCTAACCCTCTTATGATCCTTCATTAACTAGCTTAATAAACATCCCAAGGAATTTTTAATTTTTTTGTCCTTCCAAGGAATATTCAATTCATTTTTCTCTTCTCCATGTGATCTTTAACTTGTCACATCAAGTCACATGTGAACTCTTTCCCGTGGAATCTTTGACTTGTCACATCAAATCACACATGACAAGTGTTTACCTTTTTAGGCACCTTGTCTTATCCAAAGTACTTTCTACCTCTCCCTTTGGAATCTTGTCTTATCCACAAGATTCCTCAATCATATGAAGTTTAAATTCACTTTTTATTCCTCTAAAGAATCTTCTCATCCCCCAAGGTACTTGCAAAGTACTTGTCCTTCCACATCATGTACCCTCCTTCCACCTCATTTACACATCAACATCCCTAAGCCATCTCATATTCCATATGTCAAGATGTGAGGACTTGTGAGTTCTCAACTCACCATATCCCTTCATCTTGACCTTGTTGGATGAATCATCTTGACCTTAATCTTCATATTTTCTCTCATTTAGGGGGTTAATCATTGTGTTGACCAAACTCTTACAAAATTTTCATTTGAGTCATACTTAGCTAATTTTTTCATTTTTCTCTCACCATTTCACTTGCATCGATTTTCATCAATTTCTCATCCATCTTGCATCTCATATCAACATCCTTTTCCATCCAAGGAGCATACACAAAATCAAACATCAAGGGCCACCCAAAGGATCAACTCAAGGCAAGGTAAATCAACTCCTTTTTGTTATCTTATTTTGTTTTAAAATCAAACTAGGCTAATCTTGAGGTGTTAGGTGTTTTTATTGTTTTTTGCACTCCTTTGTGTTGTTGCTCTTTTCTGGAATGGTATTTTCGCCTGGTCACATTTCTAGTACGCCTAATGGGACCCACAAACAGGCCTTGTTCTTTCATGTTTTTTATTTTTTCACTATTTGTAGGTGAAGGTTGCAAAGGGGTGAACCAGACCTATCAAATAGGTGTACCTAACCTACCCAAAGGCATACCTATCTTCAGGGGCGAACTTGACCTAGCAAACAAGTGAACCTAACCTCCATAGTGACCTGAAATTTGCAGTTTTCACCTCCATGGGTGAACCTGACCTACCCAGGGGCATACCTAACCTTTAGGAGCAAACTTGACCTAGCAGACAGGCGAACCTAACCTCCATGGTGACCTAAAATGTGTAGTTTTCACCTCCAGGGGTGAACCTGACCTATCCAAGGGCGTACATGACCTTCAAGGGAAAACATGACCTAGCATATAGGAAAACCTGACATGTCTAGGGGCATACCTGAGCTCTAGGAGCAAACTTGACCCAACAAACAGGAAAATCTAACCAAAAACAACTTTTTCCATAAGGTAAAAAGTGAAATTTAAGCACTATTTTTTACTGTTTTTAGTGTTTTTGACCCCCTAATGTGTGTTTTTTGTGTTTGTGCAAGCATTTGATCAACATTTGGAGGAAAATGAAAAAGAAATCACCAACAAGTTTCTTGCAAGATTATCCATTTTGAAACTTTTATTAGTTGTTGTTTATCATTTTTTAGTAATTTAGGAACCTAGATTAATTAGGAGAAGTCAATTTACCTTGTGTGTCATGTTTTTGGTAAGCTATTGATGTATTCAATCCCCTTGCACCATTTGGCGATCCTAGGTGATGAGAAATTATAGCTTACCAAGTCCTTTGAGTCACCCTTTTTATTTTTCTTAGTTGGACCTGCTTGGAGATTTCATCATCCCAAGGAACAATCCCAACCATGCGTACCGGCGAGGTATATAAAAGGGGGAGAGAAAATTTTTTCCTTCAATCCAACCGTATTGTAATGGGCGAAGCATTGGGATGACGTGAAGAGTTGGTTCGAGCCTTTAGTATCTCGCTAAGGTTCCCGACTCACGCTTGTGATGAGTTGGTGTTCACGGTTTGGACCTCATGTACTAGGTGTATATCGAGGACTCCCTAGCGACCATTTTCATCCTAGAATAGAAGACTTTTTTGGCCATACCCATTTCTACTAGACTTAGGATCATGTTGTCTGAACTATCTTCTTTGTACAAAACCAGTAATTTTCTATTTAGTCAAGTTGATTTTATCTTTTGAATGTTGTTTGCTATGTTTTGGGTCCTTTTCCTTAGTATTTTGTCTAAAAAACACATTCAGATTTGTCCACAGGCGTACTTGACCTCTAGGGGTGAGCTTGACCTCTTGCATAGGCGTACCTAACCTCTGAACTAGCCTATTTTCAACCTATTTCAGTCAGTTTTGATCAATCTCCAATCCATAGGCATACATGCCCTCCTATATAGGCAAACTTTCCCTCCCAAATAGGTGACCCTACCCTCATGTATAGATGAAGCTTCCCTCCTGTACAAGTGAACCTGCCCTCCTGTATAGGTGAACCTTCCCAGCCAAGGGCGTACCTGACCACCACGGGTGAACCTGCCCAGCTAGGGGTGAACCTACTGTTTTCAAGGGCGAGCCTGACCACCCAGAGGCGTACCTAACCTCTAGGGGAAAACCTTCCTATCCAAGGGAGAACCTGCCCTCCTGAAAAGATGAACCTACCCTCCTGTACAATGAACCTACCCTCCTAGATAGGCAAACATGTCCTTCAAACAGCTAATTTCACCCTCCGTTCAATCGCTTTGAGCACTCGTTTTCCTATCATCAACATTTTTTCGTAAGGCATTGTTTCATCACCAAAATCACATAAATGCTACTTATAACATCATTAGAGTCCATATCTTTCATCAAATCATCCATCCCAATCACCTAGACTTCGTTTCGAGGGTTTTAATTTTTATGTCAAAACTTCTGGAGGCCATAACTTTTGACTCAGGTGTCTGTTTGGGCTGAAATTTTATAGGTGGTTGTATTATGAGGTGGCGTGTGGATTCCCAATAAAATCTAGGTCGGTTAGACCTTGTTTTGATACATTTTCAAGGCTCCAAACTTTCATCTTGACCCTCAAAATCACAATTTAGTGTTTTTTCAGTTTTTGAAAAACTATTTTCATTAATAACTCAGAATGCATGTAGTAGATTTGGGATGTTAGTTGGAAATTCATCCTATCTTATTTTTGGGTATTTTTTGTGAAAAAACTAGCCTCTCAAAGGTATGTCTGAAGTTTCCTAAAATGGCAAAATTTGGAAATTTTTGAAAATTTCCAAATCTAGAAAAAAATATGATTGTCAGCACCTTACATCCTCTAGTTAAAACCCTTGAACTTGATATAGAATCAATCCCATCACATCCTCCAATCATCATAATTTGAGCTTCAATTCAATCCTAATCTGAGCTTTAGTCTAATCCCAATCTAAGCTTAACCAAAATCCTAATCTGAGCTTTAGCCCATCTGCAGCCAAGATCTTTGGGTATCAAAACAAATCTTAAGATACCTCCTTCTATCTTCTTCAATTTCATCCTATTCATCCTTTCATCCATTCCAAGATTCATTCTCCCAATCTCAGCATTCATTGATCCATTCTGATCAATCGTTTACTCGTTTCAATCTTTCATCCATCCATTATGAACATTCGTTCCCTCTTTTTCAATCATTCGTTTACTCATTTCGAGTAAACGTTCATTTATTTCAAACCTTCATCTATTGCTTTGAACTCTTGTTCACCCATTTCAATCATCTTTTTACTCGTTATGAGTAATCATTCATCTATTATGAACCTCCTCTCAGTTCACAGAGTCGTTCATCCCTCTTGATCATCTGTTTACTCATTTTGAGTGATCTTTCATCCATTTCGACTTTTCACCCCCTCATTCTAAGAGTCATTGATCCATTCCAAGCAGTCATTTACTAGTTCTGAGTAGTCATTCATCCATTTCAATCAATTTTTTACTCGTTTTGAACTTTCGTCTCCTTGTTCTAAGAAGTCATTCATCCATTTTTATCATTTGTTCCTCCAATCAAATCATCATTTTCCCCATCCAAATCCCCTAAACTTCATCTCAGGTTATTATCCAAATTGACCTAAGTGTCTAATTTGATCGTCATCATGAACATCCGCTTAGGATTGTCATCTATCCTAAGTTAATCATCATTGTCGGCCCAATCAATTCATTTTCAATATCAAAGTGGATTCAGTGCCACAATCACCCTTTTATCCTTCAATCCGATCAATCAGCATCCTAAGTCGCCTAGGATAATCTTTGAATGGGGTTTAGAATCCCTTCCATCATCCTATCTAATCCATCAGTCGATCTTATCAATCATCTATTAATCCTATCCAATCCAATCCAATCACATCCATATCCAATCACTTTCAACCCAATCAATCTACTTCCATCTTGAAGTAGATTTGGTGTCATAGTCATCCTTTGGTAATCAAATCTGATCATCAAAATCAATCCCATCGCACCATCCAATCATCCTAATTTGAGCTTTAATCCAATCCCAATCTGAGCTTGACCTAAATCCTTATTTGAGCTTTATTCTATTTCCATCCAAAAATATTTGATCCATCCTCTTCATCCTTTCACCATCATGAATCCTTATCCTCCATCAATAGTAGTCAAGGGAAACCCTAATTACATCGATGACGATAATGAACGTCTCATTGATCAAGAAGGATACGACATAGATCCCCTTGACACTATCATTGCTCGTAAGCTTTCTCCACCTACTTCCCACAATACAATCACCCCTCCAAACTATCCCATTATTTCTTCATTCATGCCTAATCACGCTCCTTACACTACCTTTGACAAGGGATATTCACTATCTTCCTCGACCACATATGCAACATATCCTTCATCTACACCTTCCTCTTATCCAACACCCGCATCCCCTTATCCTAATCCACCATATCAACATTCCTATCTTAATCCCTCGTTCACATCCTCCTATCTCAATCCTTCATCCGAATATATCCACTACCCTAATCTTTCATACCAATATGCTCACCCTAATCCTAAATTCATACCTTCCTAGCCTAGTCCAACACACCCATCAACTTACCCTGATCTGACATCCACATTTCCCTATCTCAATTCACCATCTCAATCTTACCATCCTAATCCACCATCCCAATATCCTTACTACAATCCACCACCTGCATCCCCTTGTCCTAATTCACCACTCCAATACCCCTATCTTAACCCTTCATCTAATCTTAATCCCCCATCTACTCCCTATCCTACATCCAATCTCATTCCTCCATCTAACCCTAATCCACCAATCCATATCCCTAATCCTTCATCCACTCCTACCTCACCATCTTAGCTTAGAGTATTCAAGTTTCTCACTCTAGAAGTTCTCCAAGAATTTATAACAAAGAAGACATCCCCCACTCCACACATTGCATTCATGGAACCATGCCATCCCAACCCATCATCCACGATCATTAGAGATGAGACCTTTCTCCATCCAACACCTATCATTGATTATACCACCCCTAGCACCCCTCAAATCGTTGACACCATCACTTAATACATTGAACCCTCATCTGCTACTCCATAAACCATTGAACCCATTGACGATAACCAAATCCAATCCACTCCCCCTACTCCTAGATCCATTCAATCCATCAAAGACACCCACATCCAATCCACTTCTCCCACTCCTAGTGTCACTAAAATCCATTCTTGTGAATGTTTTGAATCCTCCATACCTCCATCTTCTCCACTTGAAGAGTCCCTCCAACACTCTGTCATCCTTCCATCCACACAAGAAGATCCATGCCAAGAGCTTGATCCAAAGCATAACAACATACCCCCTTCTCCAAATCAAGATCCTACCATCCCATCTAGTCCACATCAAGATCACAGTCCCCCATCCATTTCATCCCATGATCTCCTTGATTCCACCACTCCATCTCATGAGCCCTTATCACCCGCTACCACAAATCTAGATCCTATAATATCACCTAATCCTTCTCTTGATACCACCCATCAATATGTTGTTATCCCATCATCTCCATTTCTTGATCCTCCATCGTCACCTAAACCTAATATCCCCTCACCATTTGTATATCCCCTTGGTACTCTCACATTCTTACATGGTGGTCTCCTTGAATAATAAAAACATAGCGTATATACCACCCATCATCCTCTGCCTAATAATGGACTCGCATCATGTTTTCAGAATAACAAAAATCCTATCATGGATCAAATGCTCAAGAACATGAACTATCAAGGAAAAGGTTTAGGCCTTCATGAGCAAGGTATTTTAGAGCCCATCCAGGTCAAAGAACAAATTTGTATACAAGGTCTTGGACCTATTTCCCAAGACTCACAATCTAAAGATGTTGGTACAACCTCTAGACATCCTCAACGAGCCTCTTTCAAAAGAAATATAGGCTATTCCCATCGCTCCACCAGACCATATGCCACCATCCCTCCTCCTCCATCGTATCACCTCAAAACAACCCTCCATATTCCTCCCTCATCTGCTCCATCCATTTTGGGTCCTTATGTCCCTCCACCCACTAAGTCCATTTTGGGCCCTTATATCCCAAAATCACCTCCTCCATCTCGTCCTATTCATCCTTTCATCCATTCATCACCTATCTATGTCATCCATCATAAAAATCCCACTCGCATGTCCCCTAATTAGGATCAACAAAGGCACATACCTAAACATCCTCCATCTATGCATAATCCCCATACTCCTACCTCCATTGCTCCACATCATCCATCTCCTCGTACCCATCCCATTTCTATCAAAAGAACTTTGGATACTAAAGAAAAAAGGCATAAATCCAAACATCCACATAAATCTAAAGCTCCCCATGTCTCCTCTAAAAGACATGGTGATGAAAATAAAAATAAAAAACACAATCAAAATCAAACTCATCGGCCACAAAATCCCACCAAAGCAAAGATCAAAACCATGTGGATCCTAAAGGAAAAAGATGGCATGCCTTCAAATGAAAAATTTGTAACCACATCCAAAGTTGCTAATCCAAACTCTAATCATACACCCCCTCCATCTCTTAAATTTGTTTTGGGTCCTTATGTCCCAACATTCACTATCCCATCTCCTCCATTATCCCCACATTCGCCATCCATTAATCCTCTTATCATTTCACATCCATCACTGTATGTTCCAATGTTGATCTTGAACTCACCACCCCATCACATGCCTACCCCATCATTCTATCCATACCCTTTCTAGCCTCCCATCCATTATCCCACATATTTTCCCCATCAAATCCCTCTAATTCATCCTCTTGCATAATCCATTTATCCTAATATGGTTGTACCAATATCTAACAGTCACTTCGAACATGGGCTCTTAACACCTTGTATGGAACTTGATGCTTGATTCCTTCATCCATCTCCTTGTTGCATGTCTTCTAAATTCACTTATCCACCTCCCTATCCTTATCCATCTCCTTCTGCATGCTATCCAAAAATTCAAAAAAAAAAAAGTAAAAAGAAATAATTCGTCTAATGGTGAAAACTTGGCAAACAAGCACCTTGGATAAGTACCATGATGAAAACCTGGCAAACAAGTGTCGTGTAAATCCTCATCTTCCCTTTTTCACACTTATGGATAGCTCCCCAATATGCATCTATCCTTCTTGTGATCTTGATCAAAAACAAGGGCTCCTATCTTTGCATGCTTTGGACACATCTTGGTATACATTCCCTTCATACATGCTCTATCGTATCCCTTAGTCACCCATCCTATCCTCCTCTAGTTATCTCCATTTTCCCATCTTCCATCCCTCATGCCTCATTATATATGACATATCTGGATTGGGCGCATCTTCTTCCTTTGTGATATAGTCCTTGGAGATATCATTCATCCCTTAATCCACTAATCCTTTTTCACCTCCCCATCCTTATCTTCCAAACCCCTCCACACAATCCTTTTAACCTCCCTATCCTTATCCCCCTATCCATCCATCATAACATCCCTTTCATCTCTCCATCCTTATCTTCCCATCCATTTATCTCTATCCTCAACCCATCTCATAATCCCTTGTCATTGAAATCTAGCTATAGGCTACACCCCACGAAATCCCATGTCATCTATCTTATCGTCATCACTTCTGCTTCTTTTGCACATCTTTTCAATCTCCTATCCTTTCTCATCATTCATCATTCCATCATATAATCCTCCCAATTTATTTTGATGATTTGGATAACTATCCCATCCCTGAGCTTTGTGTCATCACCATCATCCTATCCAATCCAACAGGTCTATCTTGTCTCATCGTATCGGTCCCATTTTTTTATCCCCTTATCCTAGTCATCTCATCATCTTTTATCCATCATGTTTCTTTAGCCTTTTGTCAAACTACATTTCCCCTACACTTTCACGTAGGTAAGGTCAATCATTTGATACACCCCCGAGGCTCTTTTATCATCTATCATCGATCTTCATTGTCCACTTTTCTCATTTTGTCCATTCTATCTTTATCATCCATCAAGTTCTTCATCATGGTTTATTGTCAGCCTTTTATCAAACTACAAGGGCTATATGCTTTCATGTATGCAAGGTTAATCTTTGATCGGCCCCCGAGCCCCTAGGTCGCTAGGATGTGTCAGTCTCCTATTTTGTGTCATGTCTCTTGTGTCGTGTCATAAAGCTATGCCCTTATCCAGCCAATTCTTAACAAACAAAATCCACTTGTATCATCAAATTTAATCAATTCTAAATATCCTACGTCATATCGATCTTTTAATTTAGTATCCATCATCAGTCTCAATAGGATGCATCCTTCCTAACGGACCTCATCAATCCCACCCATCCCCTTGATCCTATGGAAAAAGACGTTTGAAATTAATTGTGATATTTTGATGCTTTTGGATTTTTTTTATCATTTCAGCTCCCTATCATCACTTTCCATTGTCACCTTGATCCATCATATCATGGTGTGCTTTGATTAGTCAACATAGGGGTGTATCTTGATCTTTTCTTTGTTGTTGTCTTCTCAATTGTCCCACGTAGTACCCACCAAGATCCTTGAGGTCTTGTGTTATGCTAGGGCATCCTTGTGTGCTTGTGGTTATCCCAATACCTAGCCCGACCAAGGTCATTACGACTTTGGGGTGTTGGGATAGCCTTCTTGTTTTTTGTGTTTGTTTTATGCATTAGGCACTAAGTTTCATTGGTCCTTTATACCTTGGTGTATCGTGTCTCCTACTATAGCAACAATTAGTGCTCCGAAGATGGAAAATTGCATTAGGATTGCATTTCATCTTGCCCACCCATGCATTCATCATTCATCACTCTCCCTCCCCTATCCATCTGCTCTCTTATCATCATCTCTTTAATCATCATCATCATTGGATGTATCCTTCCCTATCCTTTTGTGTTGTTTCGAGATATATCATTCCTTCATCAAACAACACACCATCCATCATCAACCCACTTTGGCTTGTAGCTTGATTGGGGAAACATCACCTTCGTCCTTACATCCATTGCTTCCCAATATCCTGTCACCTTTTCATCCTTCTTACCCATCACTTTGCATCATCTTTCTTCCTAGTCACTCATTTGAATGACTCGGGCATCTTTTCCGATCTAACCATCTTCTTCCTCATCTCACTTCTCATCATCTCATCCATTTCGAAAGCACATCTGTGTTCTCTTAAACCCGCATGTCCTCTCGAGGGGGCATCATTCATCCCTAAATTTCATCTTCACCCTCATCCTCCTTCTTCCTAGTCACTCCTTTGAATGACTGGGGCATCTTTTCCGATCTAACCATCTTTCAGACTCTACATTTTAATATTCTTTGAAATGATGCTACTTCGTAACACCATCTCAAAGAGGGGAAAAATTTAGACACCTAAATTTAGACACTTAATTAATCCAAATTTATCCCTTTTCATCTAAACATCCCCTTATCCGCATTAAGTAATATCATTATTATTTAATTAATACCTCTAAAGTTCTTCTAATCCCTAAGGTATCTAGTTAAATAATTAAATACCTCCCCCCTTTCATCAAATGAATTAAATAAATATGACATTTATTTAATTCCTCATATGTCACATCCTCTATCATATTTATCCAATCCTAATCCATCTTCTAATCTCATCATTAAAGATGTGCACATGCCTAATCCTTGATTAGGATGTGTCACATCCTCCAAATTTTGCAAGTTGGCCTATAATCTCTCTTAGCCACCTAACCCTCCTCTAATCCTTCATTAACTAGCCTAATCAACATCCCAAGGAATTTTGAATTCCTTTTATCCTTCCAAGGAATATTAAATTCATTTTTCTCTTCCCCGTGTGATCTTTGACTTGTCACAGCAAGTCACATGTAGACTCTTCCCTACGTGATCTTTGACTTGTCACATGAAGTCACATGTGAACTCTTCCCCATAGAATATTTGACTTGTTACATCAAGTCACATGTGACAAGTGCTTACCTTTTTAGGCACCTTGTCTTATCCAAGGTACTTTCTACTTCTCCCTTTGAAATCTTGTCTTATCTACAAGATTCCCCAATCATGTGAATTTTAAATTCACTTTTTATTCCTTCAAAGAATCTTCTCATTCCCAAAGGTACTTGCAAAATACTTGTCCTTCTTCCACATCATGTACCCTCCTTCCACCTCATTTAAACATCACCATCCCTAAGTCATCTCACATTCCACATGTCAAGATGTGAGGGCTTGTGAGTTCTCAACTCACCATAGCCCTTCATCTTGACCTTGTTCGATGAATCTCAACCGTTGAATTCTCTAGAGAATTCAAATTCCTCTATAAATACCCTTTTTTCTCTCATTTAGGGGGTTGATCATTGTGCTAACCAAACTCTTGCAAAATTTTCATTTGAGCCATACTTAGCTAATTTTTTCATTTTTCTCTCACCATTGCACTTGCATCCATTTTCATCCACTTCTCATCCACTTCTCATCCATCTTGCATCTCATATCAACATCTTTTGCCATCCAAGGAGCATACAAAAAATCAACCACCAAAGGCCAACCAAAGGATCGAGTTAAGGAAAGGTAAATCAACTACTTTTTGTTATCTTATTTTGTTTTGAATCCAACTAGGTTAATCTTGAGGTATTAGGTTTTTTTATTGTTTCTCCCACTCCTTTGTGTTGTTGCTCATTTCTGGAACGGTATTTTCACATGGTCACAGTTTGTGTAGCGTGAATGTGCTTGGAGTCATTTACCCTATCACTAACTAGATTTTTGTTTTTTAGCTCAAAACCATGGCCTTTCATCGGCTTGATTGTTGTTGTCTTTGTCTTTAGAGTAAATTTTGATCAAACCTTTAGAAATAAAAACTTTTATGGTTTTCCTCTTCTCAATGATCTAGTCAAAGGTCATTTCTTGGTTAAGGTTAGTGATGAAAATGTTAAGTTATTTTTTTGATATGGTCCAAGGAAAGTGACTTACAAGACTTTTCCACCATTATAAGAAGGCAACAAAACTTTCACCATTATGTTGTTTAATATTACATAGATCAAGCATTTTGAGTTCATGCTTGGCATTGTATGAGAAATGGGTTACAAATTTCTCAGTAAAGTTGGTGAAACACATAACAACCCATTGAGGTAAATGCATAAACCATTTGAATGCTTATCCTCCCAAGATTCAAAAGAAAAGTCTTATTAGGTACATATTGCTATATATTATTTCTTAGCATGTCATAAAAAATCCTTAACATCATTTCAAGGGTCTCCCTTTCCCTTGTATTTGTCAAACTTCGAATTTTTAAATTGTGGGGGGAAAGGTACCATCATGGAGCGATTGAAAGGGTAAGGGAATATAGATCTTTAAATCTAAATTATTTTTATTGATTGTATGCCCTTATTTGCAACCTATTTTTGAATATGATGGTACCATATGTTGGTTATTATTGGTGGTTGGATTGAAATGTGTTTGTTGGAAGGATATATTATTGTTGGTGTTATGGTGGTTGAGAAGTAAACTATGAGATGGGAGGATAGAAGGTAGTTGGAGGATACAATGTTGTTATGCATGGATATGTTGTTGTTGGAGGATAGAAGGACAAGTGATGCAAAATGTGAGGGGAAACCATAGTTTATTGTGGAAGCATTTTTGTGGTATAGATAGGGGAGGTAATGATTGGATTAGTTGAGAGACTCATGGGAATATTGTTGGGGTGGATTAGATAGGGGAGGAAAGTTTTAGTTTTTTGGAGCATATGAAATTTTGATGTGAATTGAATTATAAGAATTTTGAGCATTATAGGAAATGTCTTGTTGTGAAGGGGATGGGTATTGGTCATGGGTCAATTGATATGTATGCCACTTGATTTTGGATATGTCCTATATGGGAATATTAGATGATGATGTTTGAGGGAAGGTGGTGAACATATTATCTAGTGTAGCATGATCATTGGAATGGTCACAAGTTGGTTGTTAAGGGAGATTAGCCCATGGATTTTTGAAGGTGTGAGTATTTGTGGGTTCTTGGTGGACAAGGTTATGGATTTTGGATGTGTGGAAGTGAGAAGGGAGCTTGGCTCTTGTGTTAACTAATTTTTCTAAGAAATAATAATTATCAAGATGTATGAGGCAATCCAAGTAAGCCTACATGATGTTGTCATTGAGGAACTCTATGGATTGAGTAGAAAACTCAAGTTGGATTACAATATTTTCTCACTCATTCGTTGTATCATAACAAGTTTGATAGGCTAATATTTTTCCTTGGTCATATCTATCATGATTTTCCTTTATTTTGACCTAGCGGTTAGTGGGATAAGATGGTGATTTTGGATTCTAGGGGGGTTGTTCAACTTTGAATGTATTGTGCTTTTTCTTTGTTAAGATTTATTGTTGAGGTTTGAAAGTTTGATGGGTTGTTTTGGAAGGGATAGTTTGATTGGTTTAGGATAATTGGGGATATTCAAATTTGGGGATTTGGGATGAGATATTCCTAAATCAAGGATTCTTTGTTTGGTCAAGACATTGGTTTGATTTGAGATGGATGATTAATCTCTCTTACTCGAGATAGACAAGTTCTTGAGCAAGATTGATTTTGGATTCTCGGATTAGTACTTAGGATAGACCAAGTTCCTAAGCTAATTTTTCCAAGGTTGGATGCTTAATTACCTAGATCAAGGTTGGATGGGATGGTTTGATTTGACTTAATTGATTGCTACTTGAGATAGGCAAAGTTCTTAAGTGAGACATTTAAATTAAGGATGATGGTTGAGTGTGATTAAGGTCTTAACTTCAAGATAGATTTGATTTAGATTGAATGAAAAGCTATTTTCTTTGGACTTGGATTTGGGATGTGAATAGAGTTTATTAAGGTTTTGGGCATAAGATTTGTTTATTTGTCAAGTGAGGTTGAAATGAGTTTTGAAAGTTTAGATTTTGAACATGTTTTGGATGATAGGATTAGATGGGAAGTTTGAGTGATTTTAGTGGATTATCAAATATCAAGATCCTAAGATAATTGGATTTGGTTCTCTCTCTATACTTAGGATAGGGTAAGTTCCTAAGAAAGATTGATTTCAATTATTATACTTAGAATATGCAACATTCCTAAGAAAGTGTTGTTTTTTGGTGATTTAAAGTTTTGACTCTTGATTTGGATGTTGATTTGAGTTGAATTTGGGTGGATTTGGGTTTATTATTTGAATTCAAATTTTGGTTTGAATTAGGATTTTAGTTTGAGGCTTGGGTTTAGAATAGGTTTATGGATTAGGATGAGGTTAGTACTAAAGTTTGTGGATTTGGTTTAAGGTTTGGATTGGACTTAAGTTTATGGATTGCATTTATGATTTGAAAGTTTCACTATTTGGTTTAGGATTTAATTTTGGTGGATTTTGGATTTGGATTTAAAGGTTGAGGCTTGAGTTGGATGGTTGGACTATGGATAAGGTTTTAATATATAGTGAGTGAATTAAAAACCTATGAAGGTGGATGTTGGATTTTAACTTGTGGAAGTTGGTGTATATTTGAACCTTAGCAAGAGATGTTTAGCAAATAATATAAAAATCTTTATCTTTTGATTTTGGAGGATTTTCCAATGTTTGGTTTGAATTTCGAAAGCAATCACAAGTTTAACAAGAAAACACACTAGTCATGTAAACAATCTAACATTATTCAAGTGGGAGTGTACATGATTGCAAGCCCAACAATATGTCTTGTTTAATCGTGATGTGTAGGGCCTATGTCAAGGTGGTTAGCATTTTTTTATCATCCAAGATCACCGTTATGGCATGAAGATCATGCCTAATCTAAACACTCATTTTTAGGGGTATGGGGTGAATTACTTCTCAAGGTTAACTACAAAATCACTCTTATGACATGAAGGGAAAGCAAACATGACCTAAACACTCATTCTTAGGGGCATGGGGTGAGTTATCAGTGCATCAAAATGAATTATGATTGAATGGTCTTAAACTAAGCTTGTCTAAGTTAACTAGGGGTGTCATTTATACACATGAAGGAAAGTGAATTATAATTACATGAAACAAATTCCATATACAAGTTTGTGTTCATGGAAAGGTCCAATTCAACTTCACCTTGGCTCCTTATGAAAAAAGGCACCAAGGCTAAGTCAAACATGATGGTCCTCCTTTAAGGTACAATTTTTTTCTCTCTCCTTTGTATACCTTGCTCGAATGCATAGTTTAGATTATCCTCTAAGGTGATGAAATCCCTAGACAAACCCCTAGAGGGAAAAAAAAAGTCAAGTTTTTTTTGTCTCTGAGATTGTATTATGACTCAAGGAGAGAACATGTGCACTTTCTCCCTCTAGGCTTTAATCTAAACAAAAAAAAAATGGAGTGTTTGATCTCCAAGATCACCTTTCAATGTGAAGACAGAGCATGCATTTCACAAAATTCTCAAAATCAAAGCAAACAAGATTATTTCCCTTAATTAATTGTGCAACTAACTAATAAGAAAGTGAGTCTTCAACAAATGAAGCATGCAATAAACTAGTTAATAGTCAACCAAAAAAGTTCTTGATAAGAAAATTCTTGCAAAACTTAATGAATATTTAACAATGTGTATAGATAATTAGCACACAACCCAAAGGAAAAAGATAAACAAATATTGCATGGTAGAGAAGTGACATAAAAATGCAGACATTGAGATAGGATTTTTATCTTAATCAATGCATTGAACTAAATTCATAAACATTGTGGTAGAATGTAGGCAACAAACCAAAAGATGTAGATGAATCAAAAACTTGCAAAGCAGTCGAGGATAACTTATTGAAATCTCCTAAAAACTGATAGAAATCTACAAGCCCAAGAATGGTTAACATCAACACAAGTTAGAATGTTAGAGGACTAATACAAAATCATAAATCAAGAAATAAAAGTTAGATAATTGTTGAAAATGGTCAAGACGTGACTTTGACTTGCAAATAGAGATTAGTAGAAACCCAAACCAATGGAATAAGCACTCAAACTAGACAATGACAAGGTTGTTGTTAACCTTTGTACAAAACCAAAAAAAACATTTAAAAATGATGAAAATGGGAATTAAGCACAAAAACAAAACCATCAATCAGTAGGGCAAAGACATGTAGATAGAGGTGGTGTGAGAGGTCTATGACCAAAAAGATAAAGAAAATTTACAACAAATACAATTTAGTCTACAATAAAAATATTAGGAAAGCATGATGAACCAACTAAAATGTTAAAAACCCTATAAAACAATAAAAAGATATTAAAAAATGACAATAAAATGGAAAACGACAATTCAAGTTGCTCCCAATTTGTAGAGCAAAGGGATTGTTGAAAGCAAAGATGACAAAGTGTGAAGTAGATGTAGCATGTGTAGGACAAAGGCATTGAACTACAACCGACAAATAAAATTCTAAAAATAACACAAAAATTTATTAGACTTGAGACATGAGGTCCCACTTGACACACCAAAATGTGAACAAGGGGAAACAAAGCAACAAACGAAGACTCAAAACATAAAGAAAAAAAACCATCCCTAACTTCCCTTCACTCCTTGATTTGAACTTGAAGAAGTTGAATGACAAAACTTGAGAAGTCTTTTAAAGATCTCCCAAGAACTTCTCATTGTATGCCTATATGTAGTTGTGCTCAAGATGTGTAATTGAATGTTAGAAGATATGTGATTTCTCTTAATACTAGCAACATAACATTAGCATTCAATGGATTCATATGAAAATAGCCTCTAAGAGGGTCCATTTATAAATTTTAAAATGGTTTAAGGGTTAAAATTTGATCTTAAGATTAATATCTAGGGGTTGTATGAAATTTGAGAACAAAAAATAAGCCTCCAAATAGCGCCTTGTAATTGATGCATCTAGAAAAGGAAAGGACCATGAGGATTTAAAAAGTTAAAATTATTATTTTTATCAAATGATGAAGGATTAAAGGTCCTCACATGTAAAAAGGACCATGGGGAAAAGTAATATAACATGTGAGTCCTCTCACACGTGTAAGAATCACATAAGGGATTATGACATGTGAGTACTCTCATAGATGTGTGAAGATCACATAGAGATGTGAAATTTGATAAGTGAGGGTTTCACGCTTGTGAAAGTAACGTATCTAAAATAGATGGTGAAGATATTTAAGAAAAAATTGATGGCTAAGATCTTATGGGAAGATTATTATCAATAAATGAGACAAATGTGACCTCTCATTAATTATATTAATAAACAAAATTAATTAAATTAATCATGGTTTGACCAATGCAAATGATTAATTAGATTAATTAATTTGATATTAGTGAAGTAATGACATAAGAAAATATGGAATTAAATAAATATTTTATTTATTTTATTTTTAGGTGATATATGTGATGGACTGAAATAACAAAGTATTGAATTATTTAAGGTTGAACTTTATAAACAAGATTAAATAAATAAATAAATAATCCCAATTTATTATATTAATGTTAATAGAATTATTAGACCGATTAATTAAATACTTGAAGTTATTCAATTAATGTCAAAAGAGGAATTAAGACAACTAATTAAATAAAAATAATTTATTTAATTAATCTGAAGATGATAACAAAACTTAGATTGGTGATAGCAAAATTGTCGAACATGGATTTTGGGTGTCTACATATTGATTGGAGGGGGTAAAATTTCCTAACTAAAGCCACTAGAAGAATAGTATATAATAATTTGATTGGTACTTGGAAAGATATTCAACTACCATAACCTATATGGGGGTAAAATTAAATGAGAGTGAGTGGCATAAGAAGTGCCAATTTATTTGGTTTTCATGGTTACAACCTAAAAAAAAGCTTGTTTTAAATGGCCATTACTTCTTAGAAACTTATGTTGTAAGGTATTTTATGGATTTTAAGGGTAAGGTCTCATGGAGGGGGGCTTCCTTAAAAATCTCAGTGTATGTTGCTTAACTTTTTCAGGAATATTTTGGAGTTCTTCGTCCTACAGATTTAATCTTGCAATTCTGCTTAAAATTTTAAGCTCCAAAATTTAAGGAATGAACTGTAGTACCTTGATAAAAAAAATAATAAATAAATAAAAATTCTCTCATTTTTATTTTCTAACAAGAATTTAAAATTTTAGATGAGAGACAAGTGGCATAAAAAACTCCTAAAAGGTAGGGGCTCCTATTTTTCTGAAAAAGATTCCAATTAATCTCGGAGCACTAATTTTTTTTTTCTTATGGGACCTCCTGCTCCATAAAAAATGAAGCCCAAGCCCCCTCATGGGACCATACAGTAAGGGTTATATGTCTATTTCTCATAATTTGTTTAATGTTAATGAGTTTATAACCATATTTTCTTTGAATGCCCCTTGCCCAGAAAGTCGGAGTTACTTTACCATTATTAGCCGATAGGCTATTATACTGGGGGAACCCCATCGGAATTTCCAGCAGTCTGATGCCGAAAACCTCGGTGGTGCCCGGCAATTGCACTGTGTAATCACGAAACCCCAGTGGAGAAATAAATGTATAAGTCTAAAAATATTGTGAGCAGACCGCGTGTCCGGACACGGTAAGGGATTTGGATAACGGTAAGGGGTGTGGATGAGAGAATTAATCATGCATCTTTCTTTGTTATTCACCGTTTTTCCAGAGGATGTCGAGAATCTGTTTGTGGCGTACGAGAACAGGCAGATGAGCGTAAATTACTTCTTTCAGTTTTCAACAACTCTATTTAAAGATCAATTTATTAAATGGTCAAACAAATAACAGTACATTTGCACTTTATTTATATTGAAAAAATTAAATAATTTATCTTATTTTTATCAATGTACTTATGAATTTGAGCTGTAATGTTCTGGCGAAAGCTTATTCAGATTTTAATTTTCGCTTAGTTTGTTTTTCTGTGGGAGGTAGTTATAAATGAAATTAGTGGAGATATAAATAAGAGTTTTCTCATTATATATACTATAAAAATAAATAAATAAAAACAAATAAAAATAAATAATAATTTATATAATAAATAAAATAACTATTTAACTACAAAATAATTTATATAATAAATAGAATAAATAATAATTTATATAATAAATAAAATAATTATATAATAATTTATATAATAAATAAAATAAAAATGATTCTTTAAATAAAATAAAAAAATAATATAACAAATTTTTAATAAAAAATAAAATTTATATAATAAATAAAATAACTATTTAACTGCAAGATAACTTATATATACTATAAAAATAATTAGCCGATAGGCTATTACATGGGGGACCCCACCGGGATTTCCTCCAACGTCGGAAACTCCACCGGGTACCCCACCGGGATCTATTACGTGGCGTGTTGTACACTCCTGTTCATCTTCGTGATGTGAAAGGTAATGTAGGAAACATTCATCGAGCGTTGGAGCCTTTACACGCAGGCATATGCTAGGCACGATAATCACTGAGGTATATAACTAAAGTTGTATAGGAAGTGTTGTTTTTGGAATGAATTGGAGAGGGTAAAGAAGTGGAGAGGGAAGGATAGAGAGAGAGAGAGGGGGGAGGGGAGGGAAAAGAAGTAGAGAGGGAAGGATAGAGAAATAGAGACAGAGGGGGGAAGGGGAGGGAAAAGAAGTAGAGAGGGAAGGATAGAGAAATAGAGACAGAGGAGGGTAAAGGGACAGAGGGAGGTAGAGAGGGATAAGTGAGATAGAGATAGGGAGGGACAAAGAGGTGGGATAGAAAGAAGTAGAGAAGGAAAGAAAGAGCCAAGAGAGAGAGAGAGAGAGGGAGGAGGTGAGAGAGGGATAGGGGAGATATAGAGAATTAGAGGGGGAAGGGAGAGAGTTAGAGAGGAATAAGTGAGAGAGGGAGAGAAGTAGAAAGAAGGAGGAGTGAGAGAAATAGGTGGGATGGAGGGAGGGGATAGGTAGAGAGGGATATGTGATATAGAAAGAAATAGAGAGGGAAGGAGAGAGAAGAGGGAGAGAGAAGGGAGGAGGGAGGGAGAGAGGTAGAGAGGGATAGGTGAGATAGAGAAAGAGAGAGAGGAGGGTAAAGGGAAGAGAGAGGGAAGGGATAGAGAGAGAGAGAGGAGGGATAGAGATAGGGAGGGAGAGAGAGGTGGGATAGAAAAAAGTAGAGAAGGGAAGAGAGGGAGGGAGGGAGAGGTAGAGAGGGATACGGAAGATATAGAGAACTAGAGGGGGAAGGAGAGAGAGGGAAGGAGATAGTGAGAAAGAAATAGGGAGGGAGGGAGGAATAGGTAGAGAGGGATATGTGATGTAGAGAGAAATAGAGAGGGAAGGAGAGAGCAAGAGGGAGAGAGAAGAGGGTAGGGAAGGACGGAGAGGTAGAGAGTGATAGGTGAGATAGACCACTGTTTTCTTCATGCCATCCACTGCTTTTCACGATCGTAAATAATGTGGGCTCAGCCTATCGGCGTAAGTATTGCACCTCATTGGGGTGCAAGTGCTAGTTTATAAACGTTGGGATAATGTAAAATCTATTCCTAGGTGAATGTGTGTTTAGTTATACTAAAGCTTAGAATAAAAAGATGTGTAAATTTTGGCTTGTCTTATCCATAGAAATACTTCGTTTTATTTGAAGGGTTAAGAATAATGAGCTGTTTCAAAGTAGAGTGAGGTCGCTTACTAACATAATCTAATTAAGTCACCTCCTGCTTGATTATTTCTCAAGGTACAATGACTGGATATTTCAGAAAAGCGTTCTTCAAGCTGATGATCAAAGTCTCAATCAAACTGGAAAAAACATATTGCAGGCAAAATAGTGGCCATAATTTGACTCAGGTGAAGAAAAGCAGGCAACTGATGGTGATCCAGCTTTGCCTAGCTGCTCCAAAATCAATGCTGACAAAGTTGTTCCTGATGAGTGGTTTTGTAACGATCAAGTTACTGAAAATGTTGAGGAGTGGTTCAAGAGAAATTTTATTGATCATAATGCTAGACTTTCACTGGCAGAGCACATAGCTCATGATATGTAGGAAAATGCTGTTCTTGAGGATTCTGAATCTAAAACACTCATTGATGATAAAGTTGCTGCTGTTAAAATTAAAAACGATAAAAAGACTTGATATTTTATGATGACTGATTATTAGTTAATTAATATCATAAACCCCTTGTTTTTGTGTATTTTACGAGAACTGTATTGTAGTAGCTTGAAGTGGTTTCTTGGATCTCTGCTGATACTTAGTCGGAGCTTGAGTATCATATTGTACCTGCTTTTTGTGAACTATTATACAATATTAAAATTTAAAAAATTATTAAAAAAAATTCTGCTCCATACGCTTGTTTTGTCTACGATTTTGTCTATTGCAATGATGCATGTCATAGTCAGCATGCAAACCAAAAAGAAGTTGAAAAATATTAGACGTTAATCAAGAAGATGGGCAAATAAAATATGAAGTTGCATTGGTGCCCGAGTCTGGGTCCTGTTAGGTTTTATAGAGAATCCATGTTTGCCTGTTCTTCAATATCATAATTAAGTGCATCAGCTAATAATTTTCATGGTCACGTAGAACACTGTATCACAACACATCTTTATTAGAAAAAGCAACCTCCCAAGATAGCCTCTGAAAAAAAAAGTGCTCAACGTTTTTAAAAAATATGAATCAAAATATATGAATGATATGATCCCTAAATGTTGCGTGCTAAGGAATTTTTACTTCAAAAGGATATGGTACAAACAAAATTTGAATGCATTTTCCTAGTACATGATTGTTTTTCTCTACAGACCGATGGCTGCATGTAGTGCAATTGCATGAAGTTTAGGATAAGAAACATTGGTTTTAGTTTTTATGGTGACAACAATCCTATTTGCATGTAACAAAATTTATGCTTTCACTGCCTCTAAATTTATGTAGTAGCTATAACAGGTTAACACATCAATATGCCAAGACTACAGCAGCCAGTTTTCTTTACTAATCTCAACTGAATTACAAAATCCATCATCATGCATCTGCTGTGAAATATTTTGGCAAACCACAATCCACTGTTACAAAATGCTATGGGGCCACAATACCTCCGATTGTATATAACAGAGATTCAGTCCAATCAGCTTTGAAAATTAGAGCCTGTAATGTTTCTATGGCATCGTAACTTGGATCTAACTTCCTTTGCCAACCCTGAAAAAATCAAAAAAATGTTGATAATATGTTACATGGATGCCAAAACAAAAATCTGAAAATAGATACCATAAGATGAAGCAATTGCAGTATTATTCGATAGGACCACAGATAATTTTCACTTTTTACTCTCCATTGAAATTTGATATGAACTCCCTCTGTTTCTAAGGGCCCTGTGCCTGGAAGACTCTATTTGCAAATTAGGGAATGTTATTTATCCCCATTCCTGGTTCTGTTTTACTATTGACAATATCTTTCCCTCGTCAAAACCACATACCTCAAGGACCAATGTCGTCACCATCACAGTGCATACATTTCCATCAATATTCACTCTATGGCGTCTCACTTGTTCAAGCAACTTGTGCATGCAGTCGGCCTGATGTAAATCTTTACATTCAGATGTACGCCAAAATTTGAATGTAGAATCAACATCCTACATAAATATGGAAACACACCAATGTGTGAACTCATGCAAGCTACTATTATACAAAATCTTGAAAATACACCATCAATAGTGCATAGACAACATATTTCCTTCTTAATGTTAAACGAGACTAAATTTAAAGAACCAAGGTGTGACTTAAATCTAAAATTCATGCATACACTAACATAATATGACAACAAGAACGCCCAAAGTGAAATTTCATACACTTTTAAAACAAACCCCAAGATATCTTCCACATTATTTGCAAAATTTAAAAGGTACTAGAAAATTTTCCATGCTAAATTTATCATTAGATTAGCCTTGATGAAGACACAACATTACAGGTTGGTTAATGTTTGAAAAGATGACAAAAAGTGCTTATGCAAAACATACAATGTTCGCTTCATAAGTAAACATTTGATGTGTAGTTTTACATTCAAGGAAGTGGAATTGGCATAAAGGTTCAAAGGACACAGATAACAATAGCCAACAGATTGCACATATTGCTTACATAGATCATTAATTTAGCTAGCATGTTCCCTAACCAATTTATGCTCCTACAACATGTTCAAACCTCAAGAAGGCATCACATGTCCATAACAGGAATCACCAAAACAAAGCGGACTGCAATGGTTTAAGAGTCCAGGGTACATACTAAACTTTTGATGCCATATAGAGCATACTTTCATCCAAATGAATGTGTTCCTCAAACAAACCCAAAAATAACCTTCAGGAGCAAATCGATACACATCATGACAGAGAACAATAATTATAAATGTGTGATAAAGTAAATTCCAGATATAATGTATTTGTAATCCTATAACAACCAAAAAGAATAATGAAAGCTAACATACAAATAGCAATACCAGGAAACTTAGAGAACTATTGAAATGGAATGCAAACTCGTAATGGAAATCACATGTTGAGACCTCTGATAAAATCAACACATTGCCATTTACAAGAATACAGGATTTTTAGCACTCTGTTTTCCCATCTACAATTACACAATACAAAGAGGAGCCCCATACCTTAATGAAAGCATCTGGATCAGGGCAGGTCTGATGTCTTGAAAACTTCAAAGTGTACTCTGCAACTGCCTGGCCATCCCTTACTGCAATAGCTTTGAAGAACTCCAACATATTCAGCCTGTCATTCTCAGAGAGCTCTGCTGTCATACCTACATCGAGCAAGACTACGTGGGGCTTAGATGGGAAAAGATGCTTACTAGAAGGTCTATCTGATCTCATGCGAACCAGAATATTTCCAGGATGCATATCTGCATGGATGAAATTATCAACCTGCAACAACATCAGGTTTAAATTAGAAAGAAAGTTCTAACTTCTTTCAGTTACCTCTTTTATTGACTCTCCAAGAAATTAATATTAATAATAAAGTCTTCAAATATAAAGAAAACTTATCCATAAAGAAACATCCAGTCAAAATTGACTATTACTCTGTTGTGGCTTGGAATGTTAGCTTGTAAGTTAAATACAGTAAATAGTGATCCATTTCCATCAGCTTCCAAAATCCATTTCCATTGTATAATGACATAGTGTCATCTTTTGATCATGCAATATGTATGCTAACTGGATAGGATACAACTTAAACCAATTTACATTTAACTCAGTTTGTGTGGTCGAAAAACTTTGAAGTTGGCTAGGCCTTCACTTCCTGTTTGGCACTGGGTTCCAAAATGTTGAATGCCTTCGGACCTTTCAAGTGACAAATTCGAAAACTGAATGATGATTCATATTTGAAAGACCTAAACTTACAAAATTCGTCACATCAATCTGAGGTATAAGCCTCTTCCATGCAAATTAGGCACAACTGTCTAAAAGATCAATCTAAAAACATTGTAATCCAATCTTAACAGTCAACACAGAGATACCATGCAGAAAGAGTTATTCGTCAATTTTGATTATAATCTTCATCAGAACTGTAAGACTTTTTGAAGCTGAATGACCTTTATTTCCCGTTTCAATACTGTGTTTGAATGCAAACCCTTCAAGTGATTACAAAATTGACAAATTGAAGGATGATCCATGTTTGAGAGGAATAACATTACAAAGATCATGTCATCAATCCATGTGATAATTTGTACCCAATATGAAACGATCTACATTCTGATCTAAATGTGTGATATCTGATAAAAAGATATGACTAAATGAAAGTTTTAAATTTATTGATTATCTGTTGGATGTGTAAACCAAGTAAAAAGATAACCACACAAACTGATTAGAAATATTCTATTGAATAGTAGAAATCCAGCCAAGAGGTATGAAACCTCTTAACTTATTTTAAATGTTGTAATTTGTCTAGATTTTGACAGGAGGCTTAAGACATAAAAAAATATGGTTACTGTAATGGGTTATACCAAAAGTTTAAACCTTGTTTAACTAAAAATGCAGGATAAGATGATGGTATTTCATGTGAAATTACATGTCAAGATTTTCCAAAAATGTATAAAAAGGTAAAGGTGATTTTTTACGTCCCAGCCTAGCCAGGATGCCAATTTGGTGTATGAAACCCTGTCATGGAAACAAGAAGACTTTTGAGACAAAGCTCAACATTAAACTGAGCCTCATCAATCTGCATATAACATATCTATACTTAATAAAAGTCCTATAGATAAATTTTCCATGTAAACCTCTCTCCTGAGAGGTATTTGATATGGAAATTCATAATGTAAGATGAATTTGAAATTTTGGGTCTTATCTTGATGTAAGAAACCCACTTGCTGAAACAAGGAAACTTTTGGGACAAAGCCCACTGCAAATCAAGCCTTACCTCAGTCTGCATATAACATGTCTATAGTTATACTCAACAAAAGTCCTCACGCGATTCAAGTAATCTCCTCCCTCCTTGCCCAAGGATGAAAGCAGACAAATTCCCTTGAGATTTATGACAGCCTGCTATTACAGAAGTGAACTAGTAATGCCATTATGACATCAGCAAGTCTTAAGTGTGATTTAAACCCCTTTAACTGCTGATATCTGACTGACAATCTCTTTATCTGTGCAGTAAAGGACACAATTGAAGAGGACTATTCTTTAAGTTCATAAAAGTCTGCTGTTACTGACACAAGCATGTGACACCAGAATGATGTTAGCTATTATGTAAATATAGTCATGTCTTAAAACTACTGTATAAATTCCTGACATCAACAAGTCAATTGATGACATCATTCAATGTATGTTATAGCTAACATTGATTGAATTTGATTATTTTACACCTGGAAAAATCAGCCTTTATTGCTGACATCATTAAGTTCTGTTTGTTTCAATAAGCATTCCAGCAGGTTGACTGATAGATGTGATTTGCAGAGTATTGAAAAAAAAAAATAAGATATCTTAAATTCTAGCTATAATTCAGCAATATAGCAGCACCTAGCCATTAGCCTTTATATTTGCACATATAACATTATCAGCCTGCAACAGAACATGTTGCACAAAGTTCAAACCATTACATATTCATGAAGACAGCAATATTGCAGAATGATGCTCTTCCATTCAATATGAACAGGGATAATATATATTGCACAAAGAACCAGAAGCCTATGAATAAGAATTCTTGTGATCAGAGATTGGGGGGAATGCATCTTTGCTGATTTGTCTAACTAAAAAAAAAAGTGTGTGCAATGCTGCAGGCCCTCCTTCCCTTTTAAGTGCTGGTTACAATGTATAAGTACAGTACATGACATACAGTTACAAAAAAGATTGGCTACAAAATAGTTGGGTTCAATAATTGCTGATGATTCATCTCCCATACAGATGTTGCACACCAGGTATGTTGACATGGCATGTGCCTTTGAAGTGCAGTTTGACATGACACAAAGGTCCTATATGGCACAAGTCACAAAGATATTGTTGGTGTTGTGCACAACCTTCGATTATCCAGATATGTTGAGCACTGAGTGCAATACGCCACATGGCACTGATCTTCTTATGTGCTAATGCTGCAATTAGGCATCAAAATGTAATGACCTAATCTGGCCTGCAAGGCACTACCCTTCAATACTGCAAGAGGAACCACTCAAGTCATATGTGGACATCTGCCCCTTTGAGGATGGAGGTTGCGATACTATCAGCATTTGATGGTATTCCATTTAGAGAATGGGCCTGAATGATTTGGCCTATAGGTGTCTAAGACCCTAGCACAACTAATAATGAGAATAGTGCAGTATGGTGCAAATGTTTAGCAGTGAATTTGGCTTGTCTAGTTGCCTTCGATGAACATGCGAACTCAGATGTTGCCGATTTGCTGAGAAGGTGCACAAAGGCTTGTAATTGATCCTCAATTGAGGTAGCTGTGTGTCGAACGATTGAGGAGTTGACATTGTGTTCTGAGGTCTTGCTGCCTGGCTTAGATGTACGGACCAGCATTATGCAAATTTTGTGCAAAAGACTATGCATTTCGAAGTGATGACAAGGATACCACTGTGAAGCTGTGTGCCCTTGACTCACACCCCTTGCACTTGAATCACACCTCTTGCTGAATAATCCTACAATCATCATCACTTAAGCCTGTAGTTGCATCTACTAACATATAAACCTATGGACCAGTCTACAGATAAAGCAATTGACATCAAAGATTTTGTACCTCCTTATTGATTAATTCTTAATTAAGGTTAGTCAGGATAACAAATTGGTTAGAATCCTAAAATTAGTAAGCAGTGATATCCCAATAAGATTGGTGAAGAGCATCAAGTGGTGCTTGTGATCCAGGTACCAAGTGGTCCAAGGGATGATGCTCTACATGTGGATTTAGATGTGTTGTGTGCAGGCAGAAGCAATATCAAGACAATGATTTGAACAAAGAAGATTACTAGAAGTACAACAAAAATTATATTATTCTGTGCATTATATATATGGCATACTCTCAAGGCAAATGTATAGTGGTGTATTTTCTCATATCCATCTATGTTTCTCTATCCCCATATCTGTTTATGATAAGTTGTATATTTATAATTACGTGTTTGTAAAGACTGTGTTATCATGAAAGTTGAAATGGTTAAGATTCCATGCACAAGACTTCATCTCCTAATAGTTAAAATTACGGTTGCTTCCTATGCTGACAGCTGATGTGTCATGTAATGGCTCTAGAAGTTGTGTTGAATTGCCACATAGTGTCCCAAGATGTTGCACTACATTCTACACAAAGTTTCAGATTGCACGTCCAATATATGCTAATGCACATAGGTGTAGATGTGCCATGGAATTCAAACAAAGTTGCCTATGAAGCTATGCAGCATGATCCTTGGCATTGAGTGAGTGATGCATGAAGCAAAGGGCTATGCAAGAGCTGTGTGATGTCTTTGTTTTGTGCGACATGGTTTTAAGCACATGAGCGGTGCATGAAGCAAGGACCTATGTGCGGGGACACAACATGATTCTTGGCACTACAGAGGTCGTGCATGAAGCAAGGAATTGTATACACTATGCATTGACATGACCTGATTCCTAGCATTGTGAACATGGTGCAAGGAGCTATGCATTGGATTGTGCATTGTTGTGCAAAGTACTAAGATTGGCATGCATCCTTGTGCGTTAAGATGCAGATCATGTGCCTCTTCTTTAAGTACAATCATCCCAATTGTGTTGAAAGATACTTGTGCAATCTAGTGTGGAGGTTGCAAGGCATGTGTGAATCATGGAATCATTTCAAGAATCCAATATCTCTAACCAATCATTGATATTGCAATGCTTTGAGGATTGGCTATTTACACAACTTGGCAACAATGCAAGTAGGGATACCTAAGGATTATATCACAAGAATCAACTGGTGAGATATCACATATAACTCCTTGCAAAAAGGATGAATCACATATGAGAAGCAACATTGATGAGTGACATGTACATCTTTGGTGCTATAGGATTTGATCCATCCCAAACTATAATGCTACAAATGAGGCATGGTTCGAAAATTTAGGTGCACAATGATGGCTTTGGAGATGAGATTCTTCATGCTAACATCATCAACAAAAAAATTCAATGGTTGAATTTGCACCCACATCTACAAATGGAATAGGCATTCTACTTTAGCTTCTAGCATGAATGTTGGGGTTGTTGCACTCAAACAAGCAGTCAAGGTTTGATTTTTCTACATCAAGCTCATGAAAATCCTCTACTTTTGAGTGAGTGAACAGGTGCTTCTATGCATAGCATTTTGCAATAGAGTGGCTAATAGTTTTGCATTTGTCACACCATTTACTAGTCTTGGACGGTTTATTTTTGTCCAAAGAATCCGTTTACTGGCATGGGAGATACTTCCTATTTTCCCTTCAATTTTGACTCCTCAATGATTGTTTTGTAGCAATAGGCTTCTCCCATCATCTTGGGTACTTGAGGACTCTATCGTGTTTTGACTCAAATGTGTCCAACTTCACATAGAGGTGGTGGAAGGCATTGATGAAGGCATGGATTGACTGGTCATGTGCTTGTCACAATTGTTCCCACTAAATATAGCAATCCTCATAGGTATCTTCAAGATAGTATGCAGCAATGAAGGATTCCAAGAAGTTCTCTCAAGTTGGCTCAGATCTTCTTTCTATTTAGTCCTCCCACAAAGTATGGGCTTACCATCATTTCTTGTTGAGTGAAGAGACTTTTGATAGCGCAATATTAATATTTTCTTCATCAAAAAAGTCATTCATAGATAGATGTGACTCTAATTGATCTAACCAATTCTCTACTATATTTGAATCTATTTTACCCTCAAAAATAGGAATGTCTAAATTCACTTGGAATCTAGGGGGGAGCCAATGGAACCACATGTTTGAAGACTTTAGAAAATTGGTTGAACAAATATATTTGTTGTTCTCGAAGAGCCTTTGCAATTTCATCTTTGATCATCACATGGACTGCATTGAAATGATAATTGATATTTGATATTCGTTATTCTATATTTACAAAAAGAGAGTAATACTCCTTATGTAGAAAATTAAAAGACAATGTTTCTAAAAAGAAACTATCGTTAACTGAAGCAAACTAAAGCTTAAACCAGAAGTTACGAAAAGCTAGCTAAGTTAACTAAAAGTAAACTATCAACTAACTAAAGCTAAGATGACCATTAAATATTACAATTAATACTTTAATACACTCCCTTAATGGTCATCCTACAAACATAAACTAAGTCTACCCATATTCTGATGGTGTTTTGGTCATCAAAATGCATAATTTGTAGACTCCTCCTACTTAGTATACTCCGCCACTTGAGCACTTTGCTAAGACTCTTCCTAGTTGGACTTCTCATCAGCCAGCCACTTTTTGCAATACTTTTGAATATGACCAATCTTACCACAGTAATGGAAAGTAATAGACTTCTTGGAGCTCTCCTCTAAATTGCCTTGTCCTTTCTGCTGAGTGGACTTGCCTCTGCCAGCTTTGGCAATAAATGCTTGTTCAACAGTGGAAGACTCACTGTTGCTCCCAAACTGTTTCATCCACCTATCTTGTTACAAAAGCTTATTGCACAACTCATCAAACTTCAAGTCAACATTGGCGGATGTATGTTGAGTGTTTCAATGAAGTGCTTGCAGGATCGTGTCAAACTTTTCAGTGTGATCACCACCATATCCTCTTCTTCCATCTTGCGACCAATGGCCTCCAGTTGATCACGAATATCTTTGATTTTCATCAAGTGCTCCTACAAAGACACTTGGTCATCCATCATAATGGAAAACAACATATTCTTCAAGAAGAAAGCTTTGCCCTTGTCTAAGGTCTCACGGAGATCTTTCAAATGCTTCCAAATTTCTACAACAAACTTACCAAATGGTATTTCTGGTAACATTTCATTAGTGACAGCTAATTTTAGAAGCATAACTGCCTCCTTATTACCTCCATCATACTTGTCCTAATCCTTCCCCACAACTGTGGGATGAACCTTTGTACCTAGAACAAGCACATCCATACACCGGTACTCAAAGGTGGTAAGCATCCTCTGCTTCCACGTGTAGTAATTCTTTCCATTGACCTTCTACATACTTTCCAACATTACATTGGTCAAAGCAGCCATCCCTCCCATTTTCCAAAAGCACAAAAAATGAGGTAAAGTCTATGATTAGCTAGCACAAAACCTTGGACAATCAGCTAGCACAACTCTCAAGATTTTTTTTTAAAAACCATCTAAAATGAGGCTTAATAGCAGCAAGATTTTTTCAAAAAAAACCCTTCAAAAACTCAGAAAAACAAGATTTTTTTAGAAAAAACCTCTAAGAAAGCAAAAAAATTCAAAAGAAAACATTCAAAAACTTAAAAAGCAAGATTTTTCAGAAAAACTCTGAAAAAAGCAAGATTTTTTCAAAAAAAATCTTCAAAAAAATTATAGAAAATTTTTCAAAAACTCTTCAAATTTTCCCACGATTTTGAAAAGTCAATCCAGAATAATGAAGAAAATGCCCACAAATTTGATTCAGAAACCCATCAAAAAATTGTTTGCAGCAGCAAAGAATCCACGCGATTTTCAGAAAGTCACAACCTTTTCCTCTTTAGAAAAGACACCCAAATAAGACACAAATCTCAAAAAAAAAAAACAGCCCCAATAAAAACCAAGTCACACAAATTTCAGGAGCATAAAAGCCACATGAAAAAGCTAGGAAAAACTGTGAATTCAAGAAAAAGAAACCTGTGATTTTTTTTCTTCACAAACTCGCTAGAAATGCCACGAACCAGCCATGAACTCAGACAAAATACCTCAAAAAGATGTCGTGATTTTTACTGCTAATAAACTCACGATTTTTCTCATACCAAGCCTCGAAAAAACAGCTGCAAAAAGACCACAAAATCACCTTGAAAAAGTCCGTGAATCTTCAACACAAAATAAACCCTCAATTTTCAAATGAAAATCGAAAATTTGGCTCACAAAAAATTCTTCAATTTTTATCTTTAAAAAAATTGGCTAAAAAACTTTGTGAATTTTTATAAAAGAATTTGTCAAAAACCTTCCAAAATAATCTTTCAATTTTCTAGGTTAACCATAAACATTCGATTATTTTTTTTTTTAAAATGAGCAAAAAAACTTAGAATTTTATAAAAAATCCTTAGGAATACACGAATTTTTATTACAAAAAATTTTGAGCCTAAGCTCTGATACCATGAAATGATAACTGACATTTGATATTCGTTATTCTGTATTTACAAAAGGAGAGGAATACTCCTTATATAGAAAATTACAAGATGATATTTCTAAAAAGAAACAATCGTTAATTGAGGCAAACTAAAGCATAAACAGAAGTTACTAAAAGCTAACTAAGTTAGCTAAAAGTAAACTATCAACTAGCTAAAGCTAAGATGACCATTAAATATTACGATTAATACTTTAATATGCATTTTGCACTTATTCCATCTACAAGCATTTGAAATGGCTTGGAGATAAACGTATGGATCTTGCGGTTTGACATCTAATCTAATTTGATAGGACATGAAAGATGAACCACTCTAATACCAATGATTTGGATCCCAATTGGTCTAAGGGACAACACTCCAAATGTGGATTTAGATGTGTTGTGTGTGTACACAAGCATTGGGGAGACGAGGATTCAAACAAAGAAGAATACTAGAACTAAAACTGAAATTGCATTAATTTGCACATGGCATACTCTCAAGGGAGGTGTATGGCTGTGTATTTTCTCCTCTATATCCTATGTCCTATCTCCATATCTGCTTAAGTTACAAATGTAAATTTATTGATTAGATCTTCATGAAGATAAATGATTCGTTATGGAAGTTGAAACGGGTGAGCTTCCATGTGTTACACTTCATCTCTAGGAAAATAGAATTCTGGTCATTTGTTGACAGTTGGCATGTTATGAAACAAGTTCAAAAGGTGCACCAATTATTGTGTAGTGTTTTTGAGATATGTGCGACATTTTGCATTTAGTTCTGGACTACAAATCTTGTGGGCACTGAAATGTGTAGTTGTAAATGTGGTGTGAAAATCAAACTGAGTTGTCTGCGAAGTTGTGTGGTGTGATCCTTGGTGACATGGTGTTGCGCAAGTGGCAAATGCTTCAAAGGGTTGCATAAGAGTTGCATGATGTCCTTTGTATCGTGTGGCATGGTTCCAAGCATCATGCAAGTGGCACATGGAACAATGACTTGCACGTGAGGGAGCAACATGATTCCCAGCACTACATGGGTGGCACATGAAGCAAAGAATTGCATGCATTGGCCTAACATGATTATGGCATTGTGCACAAGGTGCATGGTGCAAGGAATTGCACATGGGATTGTGTAGTGTTGTGTGAAGAATTGAGGCTGGCATGCATGTCTGTATGGTAATGCATAGATCAGCTTGTTTACAAACATGATTTAGTGATGGCCATCCACCATACTAAGATTCCATGTTTCTTTACTTCCAAGCATTACTAATCATCCTTGTTCTACTTTATCTTTTTTGTTATGTACAAATCTCTTTTGTTTGTGCTTAGCAGGTACAATGAAGACAATATTTAACAATGACAGTCCAACTTTGCACTAGTAGATAAATATGGACTATAAGTGAGTTAACTTTTGTCTCAAAGGGTTCAGTATGTATACCTAGAAAGGCTTTGGATTAAACAACTATTACTCTAAACCATTTCAGTTACACATCAATGGGCTAGAACTCATTCTACCTTATAACATGAGTCCGTATGGATTCTACATACATTTTAATAAAGTTACAAACTTACAACACTCTGAAGTTCAGCCAGATACCAGACCACTATGAATTTAAGGGCCCAGATGTCAACATGCCTGAAAGCCAATCTAGTAAATGGTTGAACCAATCATATAATATGAAAGCAGACTAACTTTTATTGAATCTCTTGGATGAATACAAGGATATAACAGGTGCATTTTGTGTTTGAATAAATAGCTGTAACTACTTTGGATAATAGCATTGATATAGGCATTTATTATTTTATAGTTACATGGAGTTCTATTTCTCTTTGTACACCTTGTTGCTACTTATTTTTGTTATGTCAAAGCCACTCATGCCAATTCTTCTTAGGTCAACTTTTAAAAAGACAACTTTAGCTTTTTTAGGAGATAATGCTGAGTGAAATTTATTCACTTCCTCTTTTGGGGTGTAGTTTCAAGATGATCTCATGTACTGGTATTTGCAGCATTTATTTCTTGTATGAATTTTGTTGACATAACCACTTAATGTTGTAAATACGATCATACGAGCCTAATGTGGGATATAAGAGTACTTACATGGTTATTGGAAATACAAATAGAGGTGGAAGAAGAAACCAATGTCTAATTTAGCAAGGGCACCATCATAGCCAGCTTGGGATGGATTTTAGTCTTACTGCTTGGAATGGTGGACTAGGATGGTGGGCTAGGACGCACAGAGGAAAAGTATCACATACACATATAGTTATGACAAATGGATGAAGCCATGCATGATCCACTGCAAATATCAAGTGGCAATAAGGTATGTGAGAGGTGCTGACATAAGGAGTGGGGTTCCTCTTATAAGTTTCACAATAGTTGGAACTCTATCCCTCTGAATATTGATTTCCAACTTTATGTATTATTCTATATTCTATAATACTACATACATATTTTCAGCTCCGTTCACATGTTCATTCTCTTCCAACAATTTTTACCGTAGATCCTTCCCTCATATATACCACTTACAACCCTCCCTTTGATAAAACTTATTTTATAAAATTTGATGACTTATGTTGAACTTCATACAGAAAAAAATTTCTTGCATTGAACATGAAACTTCACATATATAATTAAATAAAACTCTATTCTGCAAATCAAAAACAAATATTGCTTCTCTGCAATGATACATTTTTTTAAACCTTAAATAAAAAAAATATTCAGCATTGAGTACTGACTCTGGATTTATGAATTTTAATTCAATAAAGAGTAAAGTCACTTCACAGTGGGAACATGAAAATAATAAGTGGCATACCAGAACCATTTTGAGAAGAGTGTTGGTGCCAATATTAGCAAGAGCACTGTTAACAACACAGTTTCCTTCCGGTTGATCAACATAATGTGCAACACTTTCACCTTGTTCAAAGGTTTCTACCAAAACTGCTGGATGTACAAGAGGATATAATGGCTTAGGAAAAGAAACATCCTTCCATTTACGGAAGTTGTAAAGAAATCGACTCAAGTGTGCAGCTTCTCTTGCAAGATCAACTTGGGACAACATAAAGACAGCAAATTGTTGAACACTTTCATCAAGTCTTAACCATTGTAACGTAGGCAGAAAACTGGAAACCTTTGCAACCCAATTTATTATCATAAAATCTCTACTAATCGCTTCCCTTACTCCTGGATGTCTTACTTTCACAGCAACTATCATAGGCTTTACTTCCTGACCTGGACCCTGAAATCTTAGCACAGCCCTGTGTGCCTGGGCAATACTACCAGAAGCTACGGGCTCAATTTCAAAATCCTCAAATATATCCTGAAGCCTGTGACCAAAAGCACTTTCAACAGTCTTTTTTGTATGGGAAAATCCATGTGCTGGAGACTTTGAATGCAGTTTAGCCAGCTGATCACAAATATCTTTTGGAAACAAGTCTGGGCGTGTAGCCGCCCATTGACCCCACTTAATGAAAGCTGGACCTGCTTTTTCCAATGAGCAATGTAAAATATGTATCCATAATTTCCTATAATTTCCTCCAAAGACATCTACAAAGGGAGCCATTGCAACAGCTGGAGTGAATAAAGTCATCAAGTAAAGCATCCATATAAGTAACATAAATCTTTCCATGATGGCCCAAATAAATGAGGTCAAAATGTTATAGTTGTTATTTGCTAGGCTGTAACAAGAATTAAATGTCTGCATTGTTTTTGATTCAGCTAACACACTCTGTGCAAAGGAGGCCTGTCCAACAATAACAGCTAAGACACGAGAAGCAATATTTGATCTACAACATGTAAAGCTCACAGCACGGGCAATCTTGCTTATAGGTTGAAACATAGGCCAGCTAATGCCATATGTCAACAAAAATCTTGTCCATGCAGATTGAGCCTGGCAAGTCATGCCAGCATTTTGTCCTAATACAGAAAACCCTTTCCAAGTCTGTGCCCCATAAAAACCTACTTTAAGTCTGGAAACAATTAGAAGCATTGAAAGAGAACACTGTCTATAGGAGTGTTTACATACAATCCCAAACTTCTGTTCTACCCCACACCGGTATGACCTGTGTTGCAAGCACTGAAACTTGAAATTTTTCCCCAGCACACCAGGCAACCCAAATAAAGATGGCTTTCCAGATGTCCCATGTATGTTTTGCAGAGTATGTCTTGCAAAAGAGTATCCTTCTTTTGTGATTGATCCATGTGGTAGAAACCTGCAAACAGCTAACTTTAATTATTTTTGAAGCAAAACCCACAGCATAATTTTTTTACACAAAAAAAAGAAAGCATTTGTAGAATTATTTGAACGAAATAAATCAAATTTTTGATTAGGAAACAAAAAACCAAAATGAACAATAGGTATGAGAAAACAAGGTATTTTGCAGAGCATTATGTTACTCCCATTGTTTTCCAATCATCAAACAAAAACTATGGGAGAATTGATATCTAGTTAAACATGTTACTGACCAATGGCATCACTGAATATAGAGGCACAAGAAGGTGTTCTTTTGGCATGAAACTTTAACAAAAGTTGAAGATGTTTGTGAAAAAACTAAAATTGGAAATCATGCTATTTAGTGAAAGTCAAAAGAAAAGCTGTTTTACAAGAGCCTAAGAAAGAGCAATAATAATCAAGTTGCAGCAATCAGAATAGAAATTGGTTGATGGCTAAGCCATTATATTTTAATTTATTTGAGCTTTAAAGAGAAAGTACCCAGGAGATGGATGCAAGTATTCAAATTCCAAATCAGCCATCTAAGAGTGTCTAGAAGAAAACAGGCTGAAATTACTAAGAGTATGTATGAGATCAAGAAACAATTATGTGATTCAAGATAAGGTCTTGCTAAGATAAGACTATGTAATGTCTCCTTCTCTAGCATAAGTTTGCTAATGAATCTTAGCCTATTTTTTGCAAATTTTTGATTGAGCTAATGGGGTGGTGGAAAAAGTGAAAGTCAATTAAAAAATTAAATGAATATTTAATTATTTAAAAGGTCGCTATAAGTAAAGGAATAAAGTGTTGCTAGATCCAAGGTACAAAAGGTGAGTGGAAAATGACACTTTACTATATTTTTATAACTTTGAGGAAATAATTAACAAAAAGAAAATAATATTATATTATTTTCTCAAAAAAGGGAGGAATGTTTTCAAAAAGGTTCTTCTTGCTCATTTGAACAATTTTGTTTCCCAAGAACAAACATGCATTCTTCTTTCTTTCTCGAAGACAGAAACCCTCTGGTATTGTTAGTGTCGACATGAAAATCCTCCTAGCCTTTTAGTGCAATTCTACTCAGAGATTGCTAATGTGCTCCATCAGATAAATTTTATAGCTTGTCAATTTTCAAGATTTCTAGTACTCCAAGTTGCTTCCAATTAGTATTTCAGTTTTGAGATTATGAAGATATAATAATATTGTGTTGTTTTCAGTTTTTGGTGAGACTTGTCAATCTGTAGGCCATATTATTCATAAATGCAGGAAGTCGCACTATTCTTCATTGTATGCTGTCTGTACAACTTCATATTTTTTTGCAGCCCTCCTTATGGTGATTTGGAGGCTGTACTATCTCTGATAAGGGCTGTACAGCTGGGAAATATTTGTTGTTGCTGGGCCGTAAAATATGCTGGCCATACATGTTATTTGAGGAGCTGTATTTTTTCAGTTGGGTCACAAAAATTAGTATATTGGTGCAGATTTTGTCAGTTTTTCCTGAGCCTTTAACGCTGCCATACTAACCTCCAGCAGAATCGTACAACTTTAGAAAATCACAGATTATGTGAGGCTGTATTTGTTAAAATTAAAGATCAGATAGACATGCACAGAAAATTAATTTAAAATCAGACATAATGACACAACAGATACCCTGGGAAAACCACCCTCTTGAGGGAGAAAAACCCAGCAACAAATATATCTCTTATATATATGAGCAATGGCAACAAGTTACATTACAAAGAGGCCACACATAAGGCCAAAGATCAGCATCAGCAATGGCTGTAACAACAAAGAACAATTTGCTCTTCCTTGAACACAAATCTGCTCTTCAATGGATTCACAATCTGCCCTAGAAGAAATTATCACTTGATAGAAGGAATGAATTGAACTTGCTTGCCATTATCAAAGGAAAGCATTACAATATATAGAAGGTAGAAATACTGTAGCCACTATCTACAAGACCCACTACCATCACTAACTATCCACTAACTAATAAACTAAAGATGAGTTGCCCACTAAGCAACCCACTAGCTATCCACTAGCTGATAAACTAAAGATGAGTTGCCCACTAAGCAGCCCACTAGCTATCCACTAGCTATCCACTAGTAGCCCACTCACATTAAATATGAGCTGCCCATTAGCAGCCCATTCACATTAAATATGAGCTGTCCACTAAGCAGCCCACTTATAAATAGCCAATAGGCTATATTGATTTATGTCTCCACTCGTGGCTGGAAGGATGAACCTGAAGCTGCTATATCATTAACAGTATTTGGTCAAAATGGGTCTGTACTATCTATAAGGAAGCAACAAAAAGAATCAATAAAATATCAATGGGTTAAAATGCAGTGTATTACTATTTTCAGCAAGTCATACCCTCTCCGACTGAGCCATACAATTTGCATAATTATCAAATTATTTCCAATTTCTTGTTGAATTCCAGTTTCAGTGTTTTTGTGGTGTACTTCTTCAACATTTTGATTTTCAATGTATCATGCAAAAGTACTGATTTATTTCCACTTCTCAAAGTTTTATTTTCAGTAATCTGGATTTGCAAAATGATCATTGTATCACAATTTCTTGCCAAAAAAAAATCAAATATTGTAATAACTGTTCGATTTACCACCAATAATTTATTAACTTTTGAAGATTTTGGATGGTTCACTATTGGATCCCTATCATCATTGTAAAAGATCCTAGTCGATTTATCCACTAGATCCATTTTACTTTCAGTATATTATCTGTCAACTTGATGTGTATCAGACTCAGATGATATGGTCTGTCATTTTGGCATATACACATTTCCAATTGTATTTAGCTAATTTGGCTTTATCAGAATTTGCATATTATTATTTGCCATTTTGGCACTGATTGATTCTATGACTTTGCTTTTAATGTAATTAAGTTAGCTAGCTGCCAATATCTTGCTATTTAATTCTACTGTCAGCTACATTCTTTGATGCCAATTCATTTGGTGGTGTCATTTGTTGCAAATCATTTGTATTCACCATTGGATTGGATGTGTGAAATTCTACTTGAACAGCTAAAACAAACAGATTGTCCTCATTTGCAATTGTCAGACTACATACCACCATTACTTCTTGATTGGAAGAATAGTTATAAGGTTGAGTCATGGTGGAAGAAAGTTTGGTACTGAATAATGAAGTGTTTTCCCTAGCAGAAGTTATTACAATGAGAAATTGACCGTACAAATACTCGCTGCTGCTGACAATTAATAGCAATTGTACTTGACCATTTTTGTAATAGTTAGATATAATCAGTTTTTTAATAGTGTGTTTATATTGTAATGGTTTGGCTAAGACTACAACTAAAAGAATGGTTGCTTACTCACAGTGTGGAATGTCCAAACACAGACATAGTTTTGCATTGGATTAGTTGCAGATGTTTCATGGGTGATTGTCAACAGTTGTCCAAACAACAAAGCTTTTGGTTGGCACTTATGGTATTCATATAGTTGAGTTGAAGGATGATTCCAAGAGCTCTCATTATGTTCCTCTCTAGCAATATTAATTTACATGAGCATATTCATATATAACAAAGAGCCATGTTTATATCCTCAAATCTGTGTATATTTTTCTTGTTTTGGTTGTACACATTTATTTCTATTTCCCACACTAAATTTGTCTCTGTTGCCATTCCTAATTGTTGGCGAAATCTATCCACAATGGAGTAATGAAGGTAGAGCTAAAAACTCATTATGGGAAGAGAATTTGACAATCTAATTTAAACAGAGGAAACCATTTGAAAGAAAAAAAAAATTTGTGGAACATCACAATTTCGGAGTCTATCAAACAAGAAGCTTGTTTCTCCTAGGTAAATAATATGGACTGGAATGAAAATATCAAGTGGATGAGAATCAGTCTTCCCAAACGTTTGGACTGCCATTATATTGTTTTGCAAGATCTACATTTGAAAGAGAGAGAGAAAAGAAAATTATATTCATGCCCACAAGTGATCAAAATTAGTCAATTGGACTTGCAAATACAGCAAGAGGGAGCAAACAAGAGGCTCCAAAGAAGCTGAAAACTAAAAGATAACAATATGCAAAACGAGAGCTGATAGCTGAAAAGCATTCCAGAAAACAAAAAGGTGGGATCAACCCAAAGGGGGTAAACCCAAGTCTTGTTAGAAGAGAAAGAACTTGTAAGATCACTAGGATAACTAAAAATAGTCTATAAAAAGTCCAAATATCCAAAAGAAAAAACTCATTGTCAAAGAGAAAGAGCCATGGACACCGGATTGCCGAAGGAATGAACTAGGTCTAATCTGTATCACTAGAAGAGGAAACAAAAAAATTGCAGATAACTAATAACGCACTCATACAAGATCCAATGATGTTCACTATAGAATTCCCTAGACAATGAGGCCTTGGCTAGATGAACCTTAGAGGACACAAAGAGTGTCACTCCAAAACTCCTTCTAGAGCTCTCCTAACATTCACAATTGATATCCTACCTTTATGGTGCATGCCTAAATATGAGAGCTCAATTGGGTCTGAGACATGATAGGAGCATGGTGCCTTGGGTGATGTCTCAAGCAAGCGATGTGGGGCACCCTAGTCCAAGTGCATGTAGAGGTAGTGAGAATGTATGTAATTTAACTGATATGTCATCAATAGTGTGAAAATCTATGGAGTCCTAAGGGCATCCAATGCCTCCAATAGCAATGATGAGATGAAAGAATTAAGCAATCAATCTAATGGCCCTAGGGTTCCTCTGTAATGCCCTACATTTGAAGGTGACAACCTCCCTCAAGAGCCAAGCACCACTAATCTTGTAATACTACTTTATCCGAAGTATAAAATAGAATATATATTTAATCTATAAGAGTTAATTTAACATGGCAGTGGATTTATTAAAGTTATAATCTAGTGCACAAAAATGCATTATATCTATAATTCAAAAAAATTGCACAAAAATGCTTATTTATCGTTATTAACTAGCTTAGATCTCAATGGAACAAATAACATCTTTTAGAGAATTATGCTTAGAATAACTACATCTTATTTATACTCAATTTTGAATATCTTTGAATAAAATTTGTGTAACCTGGGGATGAATCCTTGGCCAAAATAGGGACATCCCCAGCAAGGAATGTTTTGGTGATGCGGGGATGGGTCAAGAACATCCCCATGCCATCCCCTATTTTTTTAAAATCTGGAAACATCTCGGGGACATTTATGAAAGTCTTGAAAACAACAAGGGGCGGCTAGCTATCCCATAAGGCCCAACAAGTTTTCATTCCATTTTCAAAAAAAAAACACAAATGTAAAATAAAAAATAAAGGGGTCCCCTTTACATAAAACCTAAACCTAAAAAAAGCATTAAAACATTCAAAACCAAAAAAAGAGCTCATTTGTGTTATTTTGCATTCAAAACCTAAAAAGATCTCATCAAAGCTACACACAAACTAATATTCCATGTATTCTCTTCCACACCACATTCGTTTAATAAGATATTACAAATATATAGGATGAGTAGTCTAACTCATATAACTCCACTAACTTATCACACTAAATCTAGGTGGGTTGTCCAACCACCTTTCTCCTCTCTTATTCTCACTCCTAAATCTCATACACAATTACACATTCACAATAAGATTAAGTTGTTTCTCAACAACTCAATATTTATTACATATACGCATACTAATAATGTTAATTTAAACACCCATGTGAACACTAATTCCTAACAAAAGGATGCCATAGAAGAGGTTGGACCCTCTAATATTGTAAAGTAGTGACTAATTCGCCCCATGTATGCAAGTTACTCGGCTTGATGGTGGAGGGTGCTTACAAGCACATTTTTTGGACCCCATGTTGTGTTCATGCATTGAACAACACATTGAAAGGAATTGGGAAAATAGATTGGGTGAAGGCAATGATGTCAAAAGCTAGAGGCATTCAGTTGTTCATTTGCAATCAGCACACATCACTTGCTTTGTTTAGGACCTTTTCAAGGAAGGAATTCCTCAATCCTATTGATACCAAATATGCTAGCTACTTTAATTTGTTGGAGAGGATGATGGAGGTGTAGGAGCCTCTACAATTAATGGTGGTTAATTCAGAGTGGGCTAGATGGGAAAAGGCAAAAACAATTGAAAGGAAAAATGTCAAACAAAAAATCCTCAACAATGATTGGTGGTCCACAATAAGGTAAGAGATTGTTGTTTTTTAATGAATTGTTGATTTTATTATTAACTTTTTTATTTTAGTATTAAAATTTTTATTTTATTATTAACTAATACATTGTTGATTCTAGTATTAAATTTGTGGTTTTCATTTTATTATTGATATTAAATTAATAAATTGCTGATTTTATTATTAAATTAATAAATTTATGAGTTTATATTTTTGATTGTTACTAAGTTTCTAACTTGTAAATTTACTAAATTATTTTCATTGTTTGCATATATATTTTCTCTATCATCTCACTTTTTGTGCAGGTCATAAGATATGCTAATACAAACTCTCCTAGCCTTGGAGAGATTTATAAGACATTTGGCAGCATACTTGGACAAATGAAGCAAGCAATTCATAGCAAGGACCCATTGTGACCTATTTCACACGTCACCCCATTGCAAATGGGGACCCTCAATAGTTTGCTTTTTAGGGTTTTGTCATTGCGTGACAATTTCATAAGTCCTTTGCTTTGAGAGTCTAGAGTTAGAGTT